>JBCJKH010034573.1:0-30127 GCA_039877255.1 Loriculus beryllinus
GTCCCTGCTTATGGCAGGGGGGTTGGAACTGGATGATCTTAAGGTCCTTTCCAACCCTAACTGTTCTATGATTCTGTGACCTACATGTACACAATGGCTTTTTGTGTGGAGACTGGACATTTGTTCTCTACTCATGACTGCATATATACTTTCCTACTTATACCCATCGGGACTGTTTTCTGTCCCTCTGTTGGCAGTAATTACCTGGCTCTCCTTCTGCTTTGATGCACTGACTGTCATCTGAGGGAGGGAAAAAGAAGATAGTAGATAAAAGATACAGCAAACCAAAAACCAGAACAAAAGCAGTGCTTTTGCACCAGCCCATTCCTCACCACCATGACCCAGAGGGGCAGCCCGGGCTGTGCTTACCCTCATAGACTTCTCCCATCACTGGCACCAAGCCACACACACCAGCAGTGTAGACAAAGCCTCCATCTAAGCTGATAGCATCTGCTTCACCTTTCTGCAATTAAAACGGCACAGCAGTCAAACAACCCTGTATGTCCCTAGAAATCAGACTGTAAAAGCAGCACTCGATGTAAAGCAGAACGGCTTGGGGCTATGGTGACATGAGAAGCCATCCCTTAGCTTACGGACAGAAAAGCTGTCACTGATTCAGAGGGAGTTTTGATGCTCCCTTGTGCTTGTAACCACCTGCAGCAGCAGCTCACTTCCCCAGACATTCACAGGCTTACCTGTGTGTCTCTCCTAGCACACTTCCCTGTCAAACAGATCTCCTCATCTCACCTGTCTTTTCAAGTTCATATTTTGTGCTCTCTTCACAGTACCAACCTAATGCCCTGAGCTGACACCAGCATCCTCATCTGTGCTACGGAATCAGTCCTCTTCTAAGCAGGCAACTGTTTTTCTCTGTATTTTTCAGTGTTTGTATTTCATCTTCCTTTTCCCAATAAAAAGTTGCTCCACAGCAGAAATTTGATTTTTATTTAGGAATCCTCAAGAAAGAACACCGTTCAATAATCTGTTTTCTTTTTAAGAATGTTAGTTGGTGGAAAAACTAGTCAGCCCCATTTTCTGTGATGAGGCTGGTTTCTACCCGCTGTTTTTTCTCACAAAATCTAGCCCTGTCTCCACCCCATTCATCTATTCCCAGGCTGAAGGAAGAAATGCTGCTTTCCATCTGGAAGGTTCACAGGGAGAAGAAAAAAGCCATACCATGATCTTAATGATGCAGTCCCTGGTGTTGTCTGCCACGATGCACTCCACATCCCCGTTGCTCACCACACTCCAGAGGTCACACTTGCTCTTCTCATTCTTGCCTACTGCACACCACCGTGTCTTGTTTTCTCTACGGTTGGGGTTCAGCTGATCTGTAAAGCCAGAAGGGGAAAACCAAGGATAAGCCTAGAGCCCTGGTGAACAATAAGGCTACAAGCAAGCTGCTTTCTATTATTTCTTTTATTCAGCCATGAAGCCGTCTACACACCAACCTGCTCCTGCTGCTCACTGCTAAAGGTTCTCGCTTAATAAGCCCTGGGCTGGTGTGAATAGAAGGGATGATTCTTGAGCTGAAGGATGCTCAAAACCACATATACAGATCAGAAAGGAGAACTTCTGCATAACACAAACCATGCATGCAGATTCATGTCAGCTGAAACATCACAACGACTAAACCACCATGCATTAATAGTACTTGGTATTGCTGCCTCCAAGATATTTCACGTTTTCCAGACCTCACAGCCCAGACAACCACGAGACTAAGACCAGACTGAGCTGGAAAAGTACAACATAGTTGTGTTTATGTGGAGTGGCATCTGAACAGTCTGTTTTGATGCTTCAAAATCCATGCACCCTCTTCCATAAAAGCCACAGTGGCTGATCCTGGCACAGAGATCTCTGAGCAACTCTACATTTTAAGTGGATTTTGGAGGTCATTTGTGGGATGTTTGACTTCCAGAAGTCCAGGTAGGACATCAATAAAAGCTTGATGAGGTCTAGATGGACATAAAGCGCACTGTTTCCCTCAAGTGGCCAATACTGGGATGTTCCTTCCTCTTCCACCTCAAAAATGGCTTTTCTAAGCAGCGGTTTTGACTATGCCAAATCTCTATCACCAGCTGAATAACCAGGGGCTATTTTTGTAATCATACTGAAGGGACAAGGGGTGGAGTGTGTGTAAATTCTCCACCTTTGTTGGTGTGATGATGGTGTTACTTTGATTTTGTAATCAACAAATTCCTTTTGTTAATGTAAGTGAAGTTTGTGAAGATGGTGTGATTTTAATGATAATACCTTTTCACAGGAAATCTTCTGCAGAGGATGCTATCTGTCTTTGAAATAATTCTGTTCCTTTTGCCTAGTTGTATTTGCTGATGCCATCTCTTCAACACAGCTCACACTGACACAACGTTAATGTTTCACATCCTGCCTACCTTTCTGAATGCTCTGGATGGCAGTGTAGTACTCAAAGCCCAGGTAGAGCTGGGAATCCATCAGTGCTGGAATACGCTTCAGCTGGATAGCAGAGTCTTTGAAAAGCAAGTCTTTGAGGGCTGGGTCCTTCTTGCCAGGTGGCCCAAAGAGGTGGAAGGAGCTGCTTGCGCCCACACCGAATCTTTCCTGTATTGAGGGGAAATAATCTGCAAATGACTGTACCAAAGCTCTTGGAAAGCTGGAGAGAGCAAGCAAAGTCAGAGGAGAGAAGCAGGGATTCTAAGGGAAGGAAAGGAGAGCTTGACAATACCTGAGCTTTTGAGAGGAAGTTCCAGATGTCATCAATCTTGCTATCATCTCGAGCCACAACAGCGTGAGCAGGAACCTTGGCCCAGTGACAGGCTTTGTAGTTGTCCACAGGCTGACGGGTGCCATCCAGACACAGAAGCTCATACTCATCCTTCTCATCTGCGGCATTTTCTTGAGGAAGAGAGAAACTGTGAGTTGTATCACCGTGAAAACAGACAGAAAAGCCAGCCTGGGCAGCTTTGTAATGCTACCAGGTTGCTTTACATAGATCTTGAAAACCTTCAAGAACGGAGAATGCATAGCTGTCCTGGGTAACCTGTCCCACTATTTGATTGTCCTCAAGAAGAAAACATTTCCCCTTCTATCTGGTCCAAACCTCCTTTGTTTCTATTTATTACTGTCTCTCATCTTTCCATTGTCCACCTCCATAAAGATCTTGGCTCCACCTTCTTGCTAGCCTCCTTATAAGTAAGGGCTTATAAGGACAGGCAGGCTGCTCTGAGGTCCTCCAAAACCATCTCTTCCCCATGTTGGTCAAGCTGACCACACTGAGCATCTCCTCACAGGACAAGTGTGCCTGTCCCATGACCATCTTGGTGGTTCACGGAGCTCACTGCAGGTCCTGGGCATGCTGGGCCATCTTCCATCTCCAAGAAGTTAGTGAACTCTTGCTGTGGGCTGAATTCCCTCCAAATTCCCTCCCCGAGTTACGGGTGAGCATAATTGTGTACACCTCTTACCCTGTGTTTGCTGTGATAACAATACAGCTGGCATTCAGATGTGTTACCAGTGATAGTATCATTGGACTTAAATCAAGCAGATTTTCCTTCTTCAAAGAAGAAACCCCAAGAAGAAAAAGTGGACCCCACCATCATCATATTTCTCACTAACAAGGATGAGTCAGTCCACAATGTGCAAAACAGGTTTCTAATGGTGAAAGGAGAAGAGGTTTATGGCAAACCTGGAGAAGAATGAAAGCCTGCACCGTGTAAACTAATTGCAGGATAGAGTAGCAGCAAGAGGTTGACTAGAAAGGAGAGAAACAAGTGATCTTGCAGGCCTACCTTGAACAGTTGTGTGTTTCACAAAAGCCACATCTCCTTTTCCATCTTTCAGACAGCTGCAGGTGGGAATAACAGAAGAGATGTTAAAAAACAGACATCGTAACTCCCTATCTGCTGTTTTTGCAAATTACTGCAGCACAAACTGCAAACACAGAGCAGTGGTCTTCCTCCCAAAATCCTATGCTGGCAGGGAAGAAAATGTAATGGCAAAGTAGCAATGCTCAAGAAGCCCTGTTAGACTTAGCACAATGCTAATGCTCTTTATCCTTAAGTCTGTGCAAAACCATGCAAGGCAGCTGCCTCTGTCATCTCCCACTAGCTGCCTGCCAGTTATTACTAATTGGATCTTTCATTACCAGCACTCCCAGCTGTGCTATAAATTCAGTTTCCTTAGGACCCTGGCTACAGCACAGCCCTTCCTAGTATAACAAAAGCTGGTATGAAAAACAAAACCAAGGCTGGGCTATTTCCCCAAAGGAAAAATAACTTTCACTCACTGAAAAGCTCCTGAATATCCAGAATAAGGCGCCGTGCGGGAGCATTTGGTTTTGGAGTCCCCTTTGCACTGACGGCACAGTTTTTGTTCAGTGGTGGCACCAGGCACGCAGCTGGCAGAGAAAAAATTGGCCACCGCTATGGATGAGAAAGAAGCAATGGTTAGCCTAAGATCCCCTTGTACAAGGACCTGGAAGGGATGGGATGCACAAAGAATGACAATGACTCTCTTCCGCCATGAGCCATCTCTGGACCTCTATAGAAGATCAGGCAACATCACTTTCACTGTATCACCAGCTTAACTCCAGCCCATCTCTCTCACTGTTTCCCACCTCACCTTGCTCGATGGAGCCTGAGTCTTTGCCTTCCCACTTGATGTCTCCCCGGCGGAGGAGTGTCCCAATGGGGATGTTCCAGCCAGCAGACCTGCCCAAGCCTGTGTGGCATGAGGTCTTGCCCTGCAAGTCGTTTATTGTGAAGCCTGTTCCTTTTTTCACGACTGCCACAGCGTAGTAGCTGGTTGTGGAGCCTGCAGTGTAGGAAAAAACAGGAAAGCAAGGAAGTAGCGGGACTCAGGAACATTTCAAATCCTGCCAGACCCCCGGTTTCAGAGCATTAAGTGCTGTACTTCCAAATAATCAGCAACATAGTCTTTCCATTTTCTTAGGGGTGAACTACACCGCTGATACCAAACCAACGCTTAACCTCACAACTTACAATGATAAGCGACCTGGAAATACTATCAATCACACACAAAATGCTTTGCCAATGGGCAGACATTAGACATGCCTGTAGTTTTGTAAAGATGCTTCAACAAGTCTTTTTGGCAAATCTTCTTTGGCAAGTCTTTTCTCCAATGCTGTTGCCCACTGAAGCATACATGTAAGCCTTGCAAGACCAAAATTCCACATGTAGTCTTCAAAATTATACATAGTGCATCACATGCTACATATAAATAAAATTACTGAGTTAGTGTCAATAATTTCTTAGCTACCGTGCTGAGAATGACTCTTCCACATTGCTTTGACCCTGAATATTGTGTGGAAACAGGCTGAGCTTCAGGGCAGAGGTCAAAATAAGCTTCAGTGACTTTCACTGCAGCTAACAGCAAAAATGGGGCACCCAACACCCTTTTTCCTCTGGGATCTGGGAGCCAGGGGCAATATCTTGAGCACCCAACACAAATATCATGGGAGCTCTGCATGGAAGGGACGGTCCTTGAACTATCAGTTTGTTACCACCACTTGGCTTAAAAGCACTGCATGAAAATGTACCTCCATTTTGTGCGTAGACCTCAGCAACAATGGGCTTCAGCTTGTAGGGGGCAAGGCCTGCCTCGAAAACTTGACCGCCGTCCAAGCTGATGGCATCTGCTTCATTATTCTAAACAAGGAGAACATTTCAGTCAATAAACAAAGAGCAGGGACACATGAGGGAAAAACACTTGCCCAGAATCTCCCTTGGATCCTTGTGCGTGAGTCCTTCTCTACAGGGGGATCGCAAGTAACAACCAATGACCCAAAGGAAACTCCAGCCTTCTCCGGGTGTAACAGGCTGCTGAAACATCCTCACAGTGCCCAGCACAGATGCTGCCCACTCACCGAAATGGCTTTTATGCAGTCAAGGTATGTCGCTTTCTGCAGGCAACTCAATGCAGTGTTCTCTTGTTGCATGTGGTCTCTTAAGCTATTGCATTTGTTCTCTTCTGCTGAGGATATTGTGCACCACCTGATGCTGGCCTTGGGGGGAGCAGCAAAACACAGGGCTGTAGAAAGAACCAGAAATTAATAGTCTCAGAGAGGTAGAATGACAACAGTTGGAGAGAAGCAGCATCTCTGTGAATACAAGATCTCTGGTTCCCTGCAATCATGGCCTTGAGCGGTGGCCGGGTGCAGGATATCCCTTGCACATCTCCTAGGCCATTCTTTCTTGCCTGACGTGTGCACCTTCAAGTACACCTGGGAGAAGCATTCCTGTCTCTGGGTAATGTATGTCCTGCACAGAATAATGATTGAAGCAGGTTGGGCTCACGGCAACATCCACAGGAGTAGGAGAACAAATCCACACACTTCAATAGCAATCAAACTCAAGACTTTACAAAAACAGGGGGAAAATAGTTGTGCACTGAAGCAGAGTCTTTACAAAGAACCCCAAAGGGAGAGCAGCTCTGACTGGCCAGACTATATTCAGTACATCACCAACTTAGTACATCACCAACTTAGTACATCACAACTCGGTAGATCACTAAGTGACCTTGGCAGCTAGATGATCTATTTAACTGTCTCTTTATATCTCACCTCCTCCACTACACTTAATAACAGAGATGCCATACCACCACCACAGTCCTCTATTCTAAGAGCTCCTCAGCCAGTAAATGCAGCTGACTGGCTGCTCTAGGAGACTGAAGCATAGCAAAGACCTCAGGTGGAGGTCTCACACCCCCTTCAGTTGCAGTTGAAGTATGTGACCACAAGCTTCACATTTCACCCTAGCTCTGTCCCTTTCTGGCAGGACTGTGCACACCAAGAGGTGTCTGCACAGCTCACTCTCTCCAAACCCTTGATGATCCATTTCATTCAAACACTTCCATATTAACCTATGCCACAGAGCTTTTGGGCAACCGCTGGGCTTCTTCTATGCAATGAAGGAGAAGGGATTCTTCACCATTAATAAGACATTGAGCGCTAGTACTCAGCAAAGGTGTTCAAGGACTCCCTGATGCCAGGAGCACAGTGAGCACTTCCCACCAGAGGACATTTATCACCACCACACTTTATGGGGGATGCCTACAGCAAAAAGGGAGCCCCTCTTTCTAGGCAGTGGTCCCCAGGTCAGGTGTAGATGGCAGCAATCTCCTTGCCATGTCTACCTGCCCATTGCCTGCCGAAGCTGTGAGCAGAGAGAGAGAAGAGAAAGGATGACTTCAAACAAAGCCAGCTCTGCAGCAGCACACTTTAGGCATGAGATAGAGGGGAGCCTGAGCAAAGTGCAGCTGCAAGACAGAGCAGCACAGGAGCAAAGCGGGGAGCATGCGGAGTCTGTTGTATAAGCTCTATTTTATTATCACTGCCTTCAGGTTTAACCCAACACACATGCAGGCTTTGCAGGCAGGTCTCCCTCTGGTTTTTCCCCCTCGCTGGCTGACAGAGCTCCTCTCCCTACTCTCCCAACACAGCAGTGGCTAAGGGGTGACTTTTCCCTTTGCCCCATGACAGCAGAGGTGTGGAGCCTCTCCAGAGCAGTCTTCTCCCTGGTCATAGAAACTAAACATCCCTTCTCCTTGCCAGCTGGGTGCTCAGCAGCTTGCTGTGGGGAGCTGCAGACCTCTGTGGGCTGGCCCAACGAAAAAGCTGGCTGTCACTAATGCCCAAAATACCATCCTCGTTGACAGAGATCCACAGCTGCTGAAGCAAGCATCGCTTTACATCCTGGCTTATACTTATCCGCTGCCCAGGTCTGGCAAGCGCTGCAGCTCTGAAACAGTCTCATCTAGGGGAGCGCCTGGGGTCCCGGGAGGTTTTGGCTCTTCCTTTCCCCGAAAACTGCTTTCAGCAGGCACTTACCCACTATCCCGAAGGACAGCACAGTGGAGAGTATGAGTTTCATACTTGGGCAGGGAGTCAGGTGCCGAGGAGGGGATGCGGTATCCTTGGTCACAGACTGTCCCCTCCAAGTCTGTGATGGCTCTGGAGCTGCTTTCTCCCCCTTTTATAGAAGGACAGCCCTGGCTGTGTTTGCAGAAGCAATGACCTAACACTGTTTGTTCTTCCTTGTTTCTCAATAGCTCCTAAATCGCCCCCTCCTTGGATCAGCCCATTTTTAGGAAGCCTTTCAATTTGGCACTGAACCCTTCTGCAGGCGGGAGTCAGAGCAGGGCAAGGTGCTTTTCATTTTCCAAGGGGCTTTGGATGGAAAATTCCCAAGTTGTGACATCTGAATTCCCCTGCAGACTGACACACTGCAGGAGAGGCTCTTTTTGTGCCGGCCACCCCCTGCCTTGCACAGCAGGATCTCTCAAAGTCCCTGCTGGATCCAGCCCTGGGTTTTTCATACTTGCCAGTAACTGCTGCTGTTGTGCCTGTCGCCCTTTGCCTTGCAGCACACTGAGTGCATTGGCAATGGTGTTGAAAGGCAGTAAATGATCCCTCCACATGATCTGGCAAGCTCATTGCACAGGCAAGGAGGGTCAATGGCAGTGAGCAGCGAGCTCGATAAATGCCCTGAAGCCAGCAGGAAACCTTTGTTAAGTTCTGGGATGAACCTGGGAAGAAGCACTGAGATTAGCAGTCACTTTCCTCTCCCTTCCTCTGCAAAACCTCTCCACCTGATTCTACCACTCGTGATTTACCTCCCTGCAGCCAGGACCAGTGGGGCATGGCTTGGTTTACAAAGGTCTGCCTTCGTGATGCTGTCCCAGGCTCAAATCTGTCTCGAAAAGGCTGTCCTGACCTTTGCTGCAGGTTACAAGACCAGCTTCTGATTGACTTTGGCACATGCACACTAAATAAGTGTCCCTGCACCACATCAGTTAACCCACAAGTTCTAACAGCATCCCTAGACAGCACTGGGGGCTGGTCCACCCACCCTGTCCACCCAACACGAGCTACAAGGGTGCCGTAGGAAGCCTAGCAGTGAAGTCCAGCTCCCAGGTTGACTTTCAAGAGCACCAGCCTCCTTTTGTGATCTTCTGGGTCTCCTGCACAGGTCCATCCTCTCCCATAGCCCACACCCTCCATGCAGCAGATCCATGGGCTTGCCCATACCAGGCTCTTGGATAAGGTTGGCTGGAAGCAGCCTGTGTTGTGTTAGAAAATGCACTTCTATTCACACAGAAGGTCCTCTCTCTCACTAAATACACACACATGCTTCTATATAAGTTCTAGCTAGAGGCATACCTCAGTACCTGGGTGCATGGTCTTGTGCAAAAAGAGAGCTCCTTCCATGATCAGATGCATGTATCTGGCTAAGCTGAGATTGAAGAGCAAGGGCCAATTCTTACTAATGACAGACATTCTTGTTGTCTTTCAAAGTAAGACATCAATGCTCTGGCTCATGCAAGCCAGAGCAGCTTTACCAGAAAGGACAGAACTAAGCCAGTACCTCTCAGACTTTGCCCTTGTTATCCAGGAAGCATCAAGACTTCGATAGCCCAACTTCATGAAACAAGCTGAACTATTATTACACATCACAAGCTTGTTGTATTGCAACACTTCGGGTCCTGGCTGTTCTGTTTTCAGAAAGAGGATACTGCTAAAAATGACACAGATGATGGAGAAATACAAATTAGTACACCATCTGGCCAGCCATGGGTCGTCCGTGATGGTGATAAACACATCCAAATCCGCAGGAAACAACAGGGCTCGGCCCCATTCTAAGTAAAACTGAAGGTAAAATAATAGTGCTTGTTTCTACATCTCCCTTATTACTGCAACCCTTTATGTGCACACTGTGGTTTGTGGTTGAGACAAGGTTGGACTGGAGTTTTGGTTGCGTCCTAAGGAAAGGACATTTGTTGTAACTGGGATGGGATAAAGTTAGAGGTGGCACAACAAGCCATCTGGGAGAGGGCTTGGCTTTACCATGGTGCTGGCTGTTCCCCATGCAGAGCTCATCCTGGAGCCAACGCAGCTGAAAGGAGGCTGGACCCAAGCTCTGTCTGTGTCTGCATGTGGGGAAAACATTAACTGAGGAGAGAGAAAGCTTCAAGTCAAGGCACCACACTGACACAAGCATCTCACCTGGCTCTTTGGAGCAGTTACTTCTGTAGAGGTGCTCCTGTCCAGCAGTAGAGGCCTTTGGAGGTAACACTGATGTTCCCAAGTGTCACCAGGCTGGCAGATCTGTGATGAGACCCAGCTCACCTTGAGATATTAAGGATAAAAAGCACTGAAAATGAAAGAAAAGGAAAAAAGAATCAGTTGAACCTTGAGGAGGGATAAGCTGAGGGCAGGTGACAATATACACCCTCGGGGACTTTGGCCTTCTCTATAAAGTTGACTTGTTTTGCTTTAGAAATTGGAATTTCTAAGCCTGTGGCTTGCAAAAAGCTGGAGCCTGCCCACAAGGACATAAGCATGGGCAGCCACAAGAGCTGGGATTAAGTTCTTGTCCTGTCCTGGCTCCACAGGTCACATTGCAGCAGGTGAAGGCAAGAAGAGCAGACTGATGGGAACCCATTTTCCCAGATCATCTTCCCTGCTTCTCCATCAATAGCCTAGGATGGGACACAGGGCACTGTCAGTCATGCCCATTTCAAGAGATGAGGGAGGATGCTGCTGGGTGGTGAATGGGTGGAGAGCATCCCAGCAGAGAAGGAGCTGGGGATACTGGTGGATGACAAACTGGACATAAGCTGGCACTGTGCAATTGTGTGGTCCAGAGAGCCAAGTGTATCCTGGGCTGCATCCAAAGCAGCATGGCCAGCAGGTCACAGGAGGTGATGAGGTGGTTCTGCCCCTCTGCTCTGCTTTGGTGAGACCCCACCTGCAGTCCTACATCCAGCTCTGGGACCCCCAGGAGAAGAAAGGCAAGGACCTGTTACAGCCAGCCCAGAGGAAAACCACAGACAGTCACAGGGCTCAACCCCTCTGCTATGGAGAGAGGCTGAGAGAGCTGGGGTCATTCAGCCAGGAGAAGAGAAGGCTCCAGAGAAGCCTTTCTATGTGGCCTTTCTATATATAAAAGGGGTTTATAGAAAAGATGGAGAGGGACCTTTTACCAAAGCCTGTGGTGACAGGACAAGGGGCAACAGTTTTAAAATGAAAGAGGGTAGGTTTAGAATGGATATAAGTAAGAAATTCTTCCTTGTGAGGGTGCTGAGGCGCTGGCACAGGGTGCCCAGAGAAGCTGTGGCTGCCCCATCCCTGGCAGTGTTCAAGGCCAAGTTGGATGGGGCTCAAGAGCAAACCTGGTCTAGTGGAAGGTGTCCCTGCCTTCCAGGCAGGGGATTGGAATTAGATGAGCTTTAAGGTCCTCTCCAATCCAAACCATTCCGTGATCCAATGTTCAGGTACCTGAGAGAGACAGGGAGAAATCAGGGGGCTTCTACAGGGTCAACTTACCTGGTAAGTGTAAGGATCCAAGGGAATTCCCAGGCCAGTGCCGGCTCCTTCCTGGAAGAGGGGGTCATTGTCCTCTGGAGCTTGGGTTGGCACGGGGCTTGCAGCAGCTGTAAAATGCACCATGGGAGTCCAGCTCTGCAACCATGTTCACGGCTGACAGAGGAACCGGGACCAGCTCTGCATTCCCCATGGCTCCCAGGGCCTGAGACATCCCTGGAGAGCTGTTCCAGTCCTTCCAGAAACAGGCTTTCAGCCCCTGATTCTACCTACGGGTCGATTTTGAGGCTGTGCTCGAACTCCAGTCGCTGAGGTTAGTTTATTTTTTCAAGGAATGCCATAAACCAGTTTCCCTGGTGGTTAGGAGAAACACTTGGTGGCAGGTTGTGACTGTGTTGCAATATGCTGTTTTCTACCTGAGATGAGCTGAACTGGCCACTGGAGAGTGGGAGCTGGTCTTGTTTGAACCAATATTTGCTCCTAAGTATTGCTTAATTTCTAAACCACACACAGCAAACAAAGAGCTCTCTGTCCATTTTAAGGAGCATTTCCCGGCACGGAACACTAAGCCCAGCTGCACACTGTAGCTCCTTGTCCAGAGCTGCTTACCATGTCATGCTATTAAAGGGTTGCATTTTTAGGTTGGAAACTAAGGTCAGCTCGAAAGCCAAGTACCAGCAGCTCGACCCTTTCTGCCTTGCACAGCATCTCTGCAGGACAGTGCCGCTGCCCTGCATCTTCTCCATGCACATCCCTCCTCCAGCAAACACCAACCGGTCCAGCACTGATGAAGAAGGAGGTTTTCTCGACTTCCTCTCTCAAGCAACTCACCATTAACTCCCCAGCCCCATTGCTGAAGTCAGCACTGGTTTGTGCCCTGACTGCCAGCGGCTCATGCAAAACTCACCCTCTGGGATATGCAATTAGTGCTGTTCCTCTTAATGAGGGATTCCTGTTTGCTTAATGAACCCAAAGGTTAACAGGATTACCAGCAACTCTGTGCAACCTTGGGAGCTGTGGTGTTCTTGAAGGGCTTCAGGAAGGGAAGGCAGAAAGATGTGTGTTAATCATTCCTTCTGAAGACACGCTTGCAAACAGAGCGGTTGATAACATTCACCCTGCTTCCCATGTATTTTCCAGAGATCTGTGGGAACAAACCAGTAAATATTGATAGCCAGGAAAGAAAGGGCAGGAGTACCAGCAGCCCTGCATGGCCACAGTGCCCTTGGCTCCTTTCCCACAGGCCCTCCAGGTGCCGTGCCAGGGCACACATCAGGTAGCTGCACAAGTCTTCTGTCCATAAAACAGTTGTGTCCAGCTCCATGGGACATGCCAGGCAGTTCTTATGAGAGCATGTACTCCCGACAAGGTGCTGGACCATCCAAGAGGATGTGGCTGGGTGAGAACAAGAGAACAAGTGGCTTATTTCCAGAGGAGAAGGGAGCTCACATGAGCCTCATATACACATCCAGGGACAAGGGAGTAGTGGTGTGAGCGGTGGTGTTCCACTGCTGTCACAGAGCCCAGGCCACCAGGATGGGGGCAGAGACAAGACAGTGGCAGAGATGGTCAAGAAGACCCCATGGTGAGAGGGGAGGAAGGGTGAAGAAGGTGAGCCTGGAGTGAGCCAAAGCCATTCCATGCCAAGAGCTCACCAAACTGGGTCCTGCATCTTTGGCTGCCAAAGGAGCAGGGGGACATCACCGAAGGAGGCAAAAGAAACCTCCTGTCAGATGCAGCCAGCTTTGCACATGATGCAGAAGGATGCTGGTGATTTGGGTGGTCCAAGAGTGACTTTGCAGGAGCTGTGGGCACAGAGCTGCCAGTGGGGTTAGGCAAAAGGACACAAAAAGAGAAACCAAGGGGAAACACCAAGGGAAGACTTGTGAACCAGTTTCATGGAGCAGCGTCTGCAATATGAGCCCTGGGGCTCGCAGCACTGGCCGGCTGCTGGAGCAGCTCTCGCTGCTGGATGTGGCCCAAGGAGCAGGGGCTGAACCTCTTTTCATCCTCTGCAGCCCATGGGCAGCCCAGCTGGGCTGGCACAGCCTCACACAGCAGTGCCCAAGGCATTGCATTCAGCTCTTGGATAGCCACACTGGCCAGAAATGAGATTTGGACATTAAATGAATGGGAGAAGGGTCAGCTCACCAGTGGGTCAAGCTGAACTCTACCACTTGCTGTTCAACCTCTTTCCAGTAAGTTATTTCATGGTAATTATTAATACCAAGCCTCTGTCTATATGCGGGGCCTCACAATAGCTAATTTTTAAACAGTCACCACCTTTACACAGTTACATGTGTCCTGGTTGAAGCCACCTTCCCATTTAAACACTCTTAAGGCCAATACATTTCCTTGCTGATTAATAGTGGTTGCTTTGAAACCACAAAATAATCTGTGGGCCAGCATTCCCTTCCACTTCATAGTTTTAAAGCAGCATTAAAGGGAATTAATGAAAATAAGGCTTCAGAATAACAGCAAGGCTTAGTCTTTACTGCAGACCCTTTGAACTCTAGTTAAATTAATTTTCCTCCTGCTCTCGAGATTTTCAAACACATTTCTGGCAGCTCAGCCCTCGTGAACCATGCAAACATCTCATCCTCCTCAGGTCCATAGCTAAACTATGACACCAGTGACAAAACACCAGACCCAGGACCGGGCAGGACATCTCTTCCCTAGCAGCGCTGGTGACCGCAATATCAGCAGTGAAAGAGCTCCCCTGCTTACAGGATCCCTGAGGACTCCACAAGCAGGGTTGGCCTTTCAGTTCCCCCTCTCCCTCCCAAGTGGCAGAGGAATTTATTTCCTGGTCACTGGTTAAGATGTTCTCAAAGAGATAAAATCCAGAGGGGAAAGGCTCTTCCCATCCTCACCGTTCCACTCCCTGGTTACCTGGTGCCTGGAAGGCACCACTGGACCCTGGCTCTCAAACCACCTCGTCCTTTCCAGTAATTACTGTTTTGCAATGTAGAAAGTAATAAAAGTCTTGGGACTAATAAGAGCTCTGGGAGGAGCAGAGAGGGGGGAGCAAAAGACCAAAAGCTGAGCAGATTTCAAACCTCCTCCTGGGGGCATTTAGACTCATGGCATTTTAATCCTCTTGGCATTTCCAGCTACAGGGATAAAGGAGCAGAAATCCTAGGCAGAGGTATGGGGGGGTTCAGGGCACATGTCTGGCTGGGGCTGGTCCCAGGGTGGGGTGGTCAGCAGGATGCAGCAATCGTCTCCCACAGCCTCACCCCAGCATCAGCCACCAGCCCCTGGCCCACACACTGTCCTCATGTGGATACCTTAGTGCTGGGAAGACGATGGCAAAGCCCAGCTGAAGAGTGACGTGGCCCTAACAGAGCCTGAGAGTTGTTGCAAGACTGAGGAAAGAACCAGAAAAACTTCTTGTTTCAGAGGCTTTGCTAGAAGTTGCATAATGTGGGGAAACATGGCTGTGCCCTGGAGGTGGGATGATTGGTTATGGTATACACGAAGGGTGCTGTATGAAGAAACAGCTTCATGACGCTAACCTTCAAATCACAGTGGAAAAGGAGAACAAAATTCTGGGGAGTCTGGTCATTGGTAGTGACTGAGGGTCTCAGCATGGCCATGTCTATAGCCTTGCAAGATGTGAGATCTGTTGTTCTCCCCTCCATCAGAGGTGACGATCAGCCCTTTGATCACCAACACCCTTCTCCCAGCATCCATGTCTGCCAGAGGCATCCACTGCAGGCAAGAAAGCCCTGCCATGGGAAACCTGGGTTAACACCACTGCCAGGGTGCCCCAGGACCACATGCCAAGGGCAGAAAGAGGGAACAAGCCTTGGAGAAAGACTGGTCAGCTGTGCAGTGCTGCAGGAGACACCCCTTACTAAAAGGCGTCACCAGCTCTTACATCCTCCCAGATTATCAGCATCACCAGGAGCCTCCAGCAAGAATCTTCCAGGATGCTCAACCCATCAGTCCCTGTCCAGGCAATGCTGGAGGAGCACTGGTCCCCAGCTCTACTGCAGCTCTGCCCCTGCCAGGCTGTGGTCCTGTTGGTCCATACCCCAACATACAGGCAGATGTCCCAGCCACACCTTGGACATGCCTATTGGTCCTCACATTCTGTCCCATCCTGCTACTGTCTCCAGACCTGATCCCAGCCTCAGACCTGCCTCTTCACCAAATGATTCCCAGGGGATTTGGACTCCAGGCGGATTCCAGCTGCTGCCCCAAGGCCCATCCTGCTCACCTTGTATGGAGACAGTGACGGACAAGTCCCGCCATCTGTGCCATCGTGCTGGGCTCGCCATCCTTTTGGAAACAGTCAGCTCTTGTGGTACCCTGGCATGTAGGAGAGAACACAAAGCTATTGCCAGTTTAGACCAGGGAATGACAAGCAAGATCCTGATTCTCTTGCAGGGCTTTGATCCCATATTCTGATCCATTTCCAGCCTACTTGATCCTGGGAAACTGTTTTTATATGCAGCAGGAAAAATTTTTTCACCAAACCAAGAACTTCTACTGAGTGCTGGCTCTTGAAGGATTCCACACCCCTGAGCTGTCTTCTATAAACATGTCACAGAGAAATAACATGGACAAACAGCATGAAAAGCACTAAGAAGATGTTATTACAAAGAAGATATTTGTTCCCCTTGTAGTGGGAAATCCCCAGGAAAAGACCAGGCTGCCCTTTAGTCAAAGGACATCAGACTTGCATAACAGCAGCGAGCTCTAGGGAAGCTGAAGCTACCAACTTACATCACCTTGTCTGCCATGGAGGGTGCTAGAATAAGAGCACAGGAGCAAACAGTCTTTCAGGGGAGAGTTTTACCCCAGAACAATCAGCTATTTACTCATTTATGTTTTATCTAATAGTAACACTTGCAGGCTCTGTCTTAGTTGGTCTTTGTCTGAGCTCCTTTGTCTGAGCTTTGTCTTGGTCTTTGTCACCAAGCTCCTTATGACAAAGAACTTAATAAATTGGAGAAGCCAAAAGAAGGGACGCCTGGTTTAGCCCTCTACAAGTTAAATCTGAGGGTACAGACCTTCAGAGGCCAATTCACTCTACTACAGCAGAGATAGCACAAAGCATCTCGTGGACATGGTATTGGACATGGTGGCTTTGGGAGGTTATTCCCACCTTCAGCAATCAAAGCTGAATTCAAGGGTTAACTGATTGCAAGTCAATATGTCCTGGCTTTAGGGAGAGATGCAGGTGCCTGGGACAGTTCAGGGTTAAACCTGCTGTACTCACAAATGTCCAAGTACAGGTCGCTCTTTTATCCATGGTGCAATTTCTCCTGGTCACAGGTGACCGCCTAAAAATAAAGGAGTTGAGGGTGGAAAGGTAGCAGAAAGAAACAGGAGGATATGCCATGGCCAGATTCCTGCCCCCTGGAATGTCCCTTTCTGAGCTCAGGGCTGTGACCATCTCTTGTCCCACATTATGCACTGCAAGCACACAGGGTCTTGGCTTGAAGGTAAAAGCCAGAGAGCAGTATCCCACCCCAAGCCTTGGAAGTAATCATCTCCTGAAGGTTTTCAGCAGGGTGCTGAGTCTGCTAAACTCACCTTCCAGAATCTGCAATCTTCAGCAGCAGGGTGCTGAGCCAAGAAGCAAACTTGGGCACAAGACACAGCCGTCCTCTCCATGATCAGCAGTTCTGTCTTCTCATGCAACTTGACTTGGGACTGCTTTTTGACATCTAATACGTGGCAAAGACTGGTTGATCAGTCTTTGGTTGACCAGGAAAGATTCCACAGTTTTGGTTAATTTTTTTGTTAATTCAACCCTTTACAAGCTCACAGTTGTCAAACTCTCTCATTCATGCACCTCTTGCTCAGAGACTTGGATGGTGAAAAGGAAAGCAAGGGATATCTGCAAGATCATGATCTGTACGGTTAGCTAAGGGTAAGGAGCAATGTAAAGATATAGAAAGGCTTTGTGCACTGCCTTCTAGTGTTGGTCCATCCAAAGGAAAATAATGGTCCCAGGCTGGCTAAGGAACATCTGGAAAGAGACATATCCTGCACCAACTGTAAGACAATGGCCCAAAGGTCTCTGAACACTCTCAACATATCCATTCCGTGGGGCACAGGGGCTGTTGTTAAGAGTACCGTGCCAACACTTCCCTAGAGCATGGGAACGCAGAGACCACCCTCCAGAGATGGTCTTCACACTCTCCAAGGCTGGTGGAAGCCACTGCAGCTACACAGACACCATCAGAGCTTTTCCATTCCTTGTGCTCTGACCTCATGTCTGTAGTTAGTCCTAGGCCACCAGAAGCCATACATACATCTATGGCTTCCCCCTTTTAGCTTTGAAAGGACAATGCTAAACAGCCCAAAATGCTCCAGTATGTCTCTCCTGAGGCTCAGTTCCTCATCTCTTAACTTCTTCCCAACCTGGACCTACATTCTCCTTACTCTGGAATTGCCTTTTCGAAGATGGGGTCAGCAGATGTGAAGACGGCTCTTCCTAGAGATGTGATGTTCATCCAGAAGCCCCTCCAAGGTGTCCTGCTGGCTGCCCTGGGTCAGTGTATTGCAGAAAATACAAAGGATAAGCATGAGGAAGAACCGTAAAGCAGGAAACATAAAAATAAATGGCCACACAGAAGTTCATTCTCTTGGTCCACAGCAGAGAACAAGATCCAAAGCCAAGGCAGTGCAGGTAAGAGGGGCACAAGTTATAATACGTGACCCTCAGAACAAAGTTCAATCAAGCTGTAGCCTAATGAATCTCCTCTATGCAAACAGCAGCTGCTTGCTCAGCAAACACACCTGCCCCAGCCCCGGCTGCTGCAGCTTCGGGCAGGAGTTTTGGAGGAGCTGTTTTAACATCTCTGAAGAACTGGTATTTGGATCACTTATGGTACTGCTGTGTGTTGGTGGGGAAGAGTGTACATGCAGCCCATTCTTCTCACTGAACCACCATCATCAGTCTTCAGATGTGCAACAAGGAGTGCCCTTGCTCTACTGGATGCAGGAGAGTCTACCAAAAGGATCTGATAAACACCCATGTCCAAATCCACAGCACACAAGAGGCTCCATCCCCGCCTTCAGCTCCTTGGCTTTCTGTAGTATGATGTGTGCACAGCAGTGTTTGTTCCTCTGGGATAAACGTGCCCTCAAACCCCACGGGTGAGAGTGAGCTCTCCAGGCCTGGGAGGGACATCAGAGTCGTCAGGGCAGGAGTAAGGAAAGAAGACCAAGAAGACTGTGCAGGGGCAGAGTGCCTGTGCTCAACTGTGCAGGAAGGAAACGAGCTGATCATGCTCCTCTTCCTTGCCACATCCCCAGAACTGCTGCATCCACCTCAATCTTCTTTTCTCCTCCTGCTCCACAGGTCTACTCAGAGCACCCCCTCTGGCTCTCGAGATCACAACACGGTTTTCTCAGCCCCCGACCCTATCAGTCTCTGGCGAGTCACAGTTCTCCTCACACATAGACTCTGGACCCCAATCTGTCCCTTTGAACCTCCGACCTGCCACTGCCAACAAGAAATGGCAACAGCAGCCTTGGCCCGGCACGTAGTGCTGTTTGCATAGCCCTTGCTCAAACACAATGGCCAGAGCTGGCTCTGCACCTCCCCACCATCAGTGCCGTGACCTCCCTCCCACCACGACCTGCTGCCTTAGCAGGATTACAGTGCCACACTGTGCACCTCCATCTCTGCTTCAGCGCCTGCGGGAGCTCATAAGCAGGAGTTCATGGTTCAGCTGCAGAGACTGAAGGCTCACACTCCATCCGTGACTCACCTCGTCACTCCTCCACTCACCCGTGCTGTCTCAAGAGGGCACTGACATCCAAATCATGTTAACTACTGTGGTTGCATGTGATAATCAAGCATAAACGTGAGGCAGTATTGTACAGTGGGGAGCTGTTGGTCTTGGAGAGGACAACAGTAACTTGGCCAGTGTTCAAGCCCTGGATTACTTCTGTCAACACTGTCCTGAAGGCAAGAAGTGATGGCAATGTGGTTTATCTGCAACCTCGGCAGACCAAGCAGAGAGCCTGAGAGCCCCAGGAGGAGCCTGACCTACAGCCGCTGCCCTAAGCAAATGCTCCCCATTTACACCTTGAGCTGTGAACCCCACAAAGCAGCACCATTGCCTGCAAAAGCAGCAAAAATAAATAAATGGAAGAATAAATAAACAGATCCATCAGCAGACACTGGGTCCCCAAAAGGAGCAGTTCCCCTTGTAGAATATCTTCAAGTTCAGAGTCCTCCTGGCCAAAGGGAGAAGCGGCAGACCCCTGTGTTTTGTGTACATTACACATACAACAGAGGAGGTAGAACACAACATCAGCTCTCAGCTTTTCATTCCTAGCTAAAGGTGCCATACACTTGCTCGTGGAAGCTCCAGGGGCCAAACCAATAAGCTGGGGGGCACAGCTCAGACCTGAACGTTTTTCTGTGGGGATCTCATTTAAGTCACAGAATGGTTTGGGTTGGAATGGACCTTAAAGATCACCCAGTTCCAACCTCACCCTGAAAAACATCCTGGACATGTCAACAGATTACTCCTGCACAACCAGGGACAGAAAATGCAAATCTCAGGGGCTTTTTTCCCTACAAAAAGTAGCTCTGATCAGGAAATACTTTGCTGTGCCTGTTCGGCGGGCAGCTACCTGCGATTACCACGCTGCTTTGATGACCCCTGCAGGGACAAGCAGCAAAAAGCCCTAAATTTTTAATCCCTTCCTCACCTAGAAGAGCTGTGCTCTGGACATGGGCACTGCAGTTTTTGTAGGGGACAGTCAGTTCTTTCCCGGGGGAAAGCAAAGATGTAACACTCACAGGAAGCTCCCAGATTTTGAGGTCCTTGGACAGGGAACGATGACTCTCAGTAGCATCCACCTGCGGTTGTGTGTGAGTGGAGGAACCAGATACAGCATCTGCTGCATGGAGGTTGCTGTGAAAGAGACGAATGTGAGTGCACACACATTGCTGACAGCACAGAGTGATGCTGGGCATGTCTAAGGACACCCCCTGATGTCTTCCATCTTTCCCTTGCTTTTGACGCACAGAGGTCCTCCATCCCACCCAAAATTCCCACATCTCTGGATGGCTGTTTTCAAGCTCATCCTTCTACATAGCCACAGAGCCAGTTCTTTTTCCCATTATCTGGTGGGCACCCTTTCTTCTCCAAGTCCCTCAAGGACACTAGCACTAGCTCTTTTGTTCTCCTTCCTGATGGGAATCCACGATCAAATTCTCAACAGATCCGACACAGCCTCATATAAGGACTAATACTCTTGGAATATGAGGAGGAGGCAGCTCTGCTGCTGTGATTCAAAGGAAAATACAACTCCATGACTTCAGCATCCTACCTTTTACTGAACTGATTCTTGCTTGTGTGCAGCTGGGACTTGAAGAGGGCAGAGCAAAGTGTCATGTCACTCCTCGAAGACATGAAGACAAGATGGAAAGATCTGATTTAAGTGTGGACACCTCTTCCAACGCTGACTATGGCCCACACAGTAATTACATTTCGTCATGGCTGCAAGTATCCCAAATGTGAACTGAACCAGTGTTTTAAGAGATCTCAGACAAAAGGCTGTTAAATGAGCATCAAATGGCACGCATCCGGCTCTGATGCCCTCCTTGCAGGGAGCTCACAGGAATGCTCTGTGGTATCTCCCCATGCACCCTCCACCACTGACAACATTTTCCTTCTTCTGATCTCATTGTCAAAGGCAGAAGGCAGGACACTGGTTGTGGCATAACCCTGCAAAGACATCTCAGCCAGCAGGACAGGTATGTAAGGGATGCTCCCCTTGGAGACCCAGCAGAGTATCTAATCTTGGCCATCATCTTCAGATGATGACCCTCAGCTTCCCTCTCTAACCCAAGGAATACCCCTCAGTGAGATGTGAGGCCTGGGTAACCCGCACATCTCCACCTTTGGGGCAGCTATTTAGTACTTAATGTCAATGCTGTAGCTTTCCTAGAAACCATAAAATCTCTCCTGCGTTTTGCTCCATTTTGTTTTGTTTGTTTGGGGTTTTTTCACCAGATGAAGCATGGACATTAATCTGGGTGTCCCGTCATGCTTTTCATAAATAGGAGGTGGCATCAGACCATGAGGTCCCAACCTGTCTGCCTGATGATTTGTTTCAAAAGGCATTTGCTCTGTAAACAGCTGCTCCACCTGGTTTCCCTTGGTCAACATGGCTTTTCTAGCCAGGCTCCATCTGAAAACTTCTTCCACTATTCTGTTGCAAGAGCCAGACTCCTGTCGCAGAGCCGGGACTGGACGCAACACTTACCCATGCTTCCAGATCAGATGCTGCTGCACAGGACTCCTGGCATGGAGAGTCCGAAAGAACACCTTTGGCCATCCCCAGGTCAAACACAGCTTCCCGAGCTCCAGCAGCCTCCTTTCCCACTCTGCTCAGTACCGGTGAGGCCACATTTGCAGTGCTGGGTCCAGCTCTGGGCTCCCTGTACTGGGGAGAGAGATGCACTGCTGGAGCCAGTAAAATGTAAGGCCACAAAGGTGATAAAGGGTCTGAAGCATCCTTTATATGAGGAGAAGCTAAGTGAGCTGAGGCTGCTCAGCCCTAAGAAGAGTAGTCTCAGGTGGATGTACATCTCACAGCTGTATATAAATATATCACAGGAGGGAATGAAGACAGGGGACCCAGGCTCTTCTCAGAGGTGCCCAGTGACAGAACAAAAGGTAATGAGAGCAAACTAAAATGCACACGTTCCACCTACAGGGGCTGCCTCCCTCCACCTCTGCTGAGAGCCCATAGCACCTCACACTTGGGATGCCCACTTTCATTTCTGCTTCCAGACACTTGCAATGAGATCAGCAAGTCCTCCCAGTAACGTGTGACCCGGTGTCTTTGGTGAATATGATACGGATAGCCATCAGGAATTGTTTGGAAGATCCTGGATCCTTCAAAGCCCTGAGGGATCTGGTCTAAGGTCAAAGACACTGTAATATATACAGGTCTTCCACTGCGGGCTTCAGAGGCTTCAAGACAAAGTCTTGGTTTGTGAAGGATCACTCTAATCTCTCAGAGGTCTTTGGCAAAGAAACAAAACCAACTGAAAAGAAATGGCAAAGCCTGTTCCCCTGGTGAATGGAGATGGATTTGGTTGTTCAAAGGCTTCTGATAAGGTGACCGAGATTAAAGAACAAATAAGCGTATGGTTAGGGCCAAAGTCCCAAGGCAAGCCAGAAAGCGTACAAAGCCAGAAGCAAAGAGGCACTTCTCACCTCAACGTGAGCACATCCAGATGTTCTTCAGCCTTCACGTTTCAGATGAGCCCAGAATGGTCCCCTCTGATCTCCATACTGGTGGGATTCCAGCAGCGGCAGCATGTCCATACCGGTCCCAATGTCTATGCTTTGCTCCCAGCTTCCCAGCCAGACACATTTGCTCCCGTTGGCCTTGAGCATCCTTTGAGAGGGAGCTGCTGCCAATGGGCAGGTCATTGTGCTGCCGATGGGCAGGTCATTGTGCTGCAGAGCAGACTGACTGCCATGTCCCAGCAGAGCTGTGCAAGTTATTAGAAATTAATTTAATGGACATGTCTCCCTGGCTCCAAAGTGGCACATTAACTACATATCAGTTCAGGTAGGCACTAATGGACCGGTGGCTGCCCAGCAGCGGAAGGGGAGGCTCGGTGTGTGATAGATTTCAAAACGACTTGGAAAGCAAACGCTGGCCTTGCTGATAATGCGGTGAGCTGGATTTCCTGGAGAAAATAATGCAGAAATTATTGTGGGTCATTTTATGAATAGGGCTGTCTGGAAACTGGTCTGAAGAGCAAACAGCAAAGCGGCACAAAGAGTTCCCTGGGAGTGGGCAGCAAAACTTGTTCCTCTCTGAATTTCCACATCACCAGATCCCAGCAGCAACAGGCAACTTTGCCTTTTGAGTTTCTCTTTCAGAGATGCACCAGGTCATGCCCAAGAAAGAACACAGGAGATCCTGACCAGGATTACGTACCACAACTGGACCTCCTGTGAGGTACCCGTGGAAAAACAGACTTGTCCTTAGGAGAGCAAATGAGCTGAGCAGCGGCAAGTCCCATAAGGGACAATCAAGCAAAAGGAAACAACCAAAGAGAAGCAAGATCCAGCCTGTCTGGGCACTCACACGTTGAAGAGTCTCTGGATGCTCTCAGGCAAGGGTGGCCCATGCCTGGCAGCAACAGGATGTCCCCTGAGCCCTCAGCCATCACTGTGCCCTCCCCGGATTGCATGTGCCATGGGTGCGCGGAGAGAAATAGAAGGTAGAAGCACCATCCCTCAGTCCCAACAGCAGAGAGGGATTTGATCCCTGCAGACATGGAGCTCCCCCACGGCTCTCACCCAGCCCCAGGCTCCCAGATAAGCTGCCAGCCGAGGCAGATAGCAGGGACGCAGGATGGGTGGAGAGCACCACAGCTCCACAGCAAACTTGTGGGTTTGGTGAGGTGGACAGGGAGAGGCAGCGCTCGCCTGTGCCAGGGTGAGGGGAACGGCTGCCTGCCTGCCTGCCTGCCTGCAAGGTTAGGGCCAGGAGGAAGCTGGGCCCTTTTGTCCCTCAAGAAAACCAAGGTCTGGGCTGGATGTGACTTATCTGCCTGGTGTGCATTTCCCGAGACCCATGGGCATGAGTGAAAGGAAAGCAGCATCACCAGGGTCTTCTCCAACGATGCCAGGAGACGTGGGGAGTCTGGTACTGGAAATTCAAGTACTGTTGCACTGCCTAAGCCATTGGTCTTCATGGCACTCTGTCCCCACCACTGCCCCGGGAATCTGGTGTCCAAATATGAGTGGGACCAACCATGACTGGGACGAGCCTTAAAGGGAAAGAATGTGAAGGAAAAGCCTGGTGAAAAGGCTGCTGTGGACCTGGAACAGCAAGTATGGTGAAGGGGAATAAAGGAGGGTGCTGGGGACTGCTGTCACCTCAGCCCAGGGCTGATGGAGCCAGGCTGTGTTGGAGAGGATTATCTCCATGGCATGCAGGTATGACCCAGACTGCACAGGGTCTCAGCAGCACAGACCTACAGACTATCAACACAGAGATTATCAAGAGCTAAACACTCATGACCAAACCGTCTCTGATCTCAGCCTTGTCAAGACATAAAAGCAGGATGCAAGGAGGGAAAAGAAGGGATAACCACAAAGAGCAGAGCAGGAGGACACTAGGGGTCAAAGCAGAGCGTCAACAACCATGGGTAACACCAAGGAGTAAGACAGGGATGCAGATACTGGTGGCACAGCCACAGCCTGCCCACTGCCCTGCCTGATGGGGCAGATATTTTGGAGGAGGCAGCCCTTGAGGCCAGGGCCACGTAACTGTGCCATTCAGTGGAGCAGAGGCCGGTCACTCCCTGGGGCAGGCACCAGGAGCAGGTCCTCTCCGGGGAGGGGCTACCGGCCGCAGGCACACAAGCCAGGCTCCGGGTGTTTGCTTTCCATTCTCCTGGTGTGCCAATAACCACCCGTTCCTCAGCCGAGGCTCCAGCTCACCATGCTCAGATTCAGGAGATACTTGACCACGTAAGTGGATTTTTAACTTATTTGTCGGTTTAAGTAAAATACTACCTCAGTAAGGAAAATTGTGTTTCCGTTCTACCTAGAGTTCATCTCCTTGTAGGTTCCTCTGTGCTAGGAAATGGTTGGAGATTGGAGTGGTGAAGGCAATGGGCAGAGGAGTGCTTCTGCTCTGCCTAAACACAGGGAGGTCTGGTTTGGTGGGGCTCTGTCTTCATGTGAAGCTCCAAGGGCAGCACTGCTCCCCTGCTTGCTAGGCAGGAAAATAACATAGACTCACAGAACAGTTTGGGTTGGAAGGGACCTTAAAGCTTCCAACCCCCGGGACATCTTCCACTAGACCAGGATGCTCCAAGCCCTGTCCAACCTGGCCTTGAGCACTGCCAGGGATGGGGCAGCCACAGCTTCTTTGGGCACTCTGTGCCAGCGCCTCAGCACCCTCACAGGGAAGAACTTCTTCCTCATCTCTAACCTAAATCTCCCCTTTTTGTAAGGCCCAAAACAGCAAAGGAAGAATAACGCAAAGATCTTGGCAGGGCAAGTAGGATGCTGATGCCTCCTGCCTTAGGTCAGGCAAGGGCCCACCACTCTCAGCTCTGCACACTCACCTGCAGAGCAGATGAGTCCAACCAATGAACGCATCTTAGGGTAAGGTACACTCTTCCACAGCCTTTGTTTTGGAGAGGGTGGACAAGGAGCAAAGAAGGGCAAGGCTTGACTGGTCTTTTTGCTGGGTTTTTGTGTTTCAGGGCAGGATAGCTTTTCCACACTTCATATGTGCAGCCACAGCGGGAGCAGATGGCAATCACCTCCAGTGGCAGGCATTGGAGAGCAGAGAGAACAAAGATTCGTTGTCTTTGTTTATAAGGATACAGAGCCAACATTTCCAGGCCAGGCAGGGCAGGGAAAATGCAAGCGGTGCCTGGTCCTGCGGCCACAGAGGGAGCTGAGGCTGCTCCGGCGAGGCGTTCCTGAGCAGCCAAGGCACTGGAAGGTTATCGCTGTTTGCCTTGCAGTGTGATATTTGTGTCCCAGCTGGAAATTTCCAGTAGACTACATCGCTCAAGCACAGCTCTGAGGTGCATTGGTTATCACTGCCTGTGCACCTCTGCCACCCATAGAGGTGCCACCTTACCTCAAAAAGCAGTGCAATTACAAAGCCTCAAGGTGCCTTTCCGCTCTGCCTCACGTTTGTCCTACCTACTACTGGCCTGCAATGTCTGTTTCCTTGCAGGAAGCTGAAAGCAATATACAGGTGCCAGCCAGGTGGACTCTGGGTCTTCTTCAGCCTCCTCATCCTCTTCTTGGTCATGCTTCAGGTTGTGGAGAAGCTGCAGCCTGCCAGGTAGGTCACAAGTGGGACTGCAAACCTGCACCTCATCCTCCAGCCTTTCAGTGACCACTGCTGTGGGCTCAGAACTGCCCTCCTGAAAACCACCCAACAGCGTCTTCTTCAGACAGGAGGGGAAGTTCTGTGATTCCAATTCCCTTCTTGCACCCAAGGCAACCTCCCAGGGCAGTGCTCAAATCCTGCACCCAGCAGCAATAACACCCACCCCAACAGAGATGGGGGAGCATGGTTTGGGCTGCCTGCAGGGGGGTTCACTGGGCTGCAGAGGAGCTGCCCTCTTTCTGTCCTCTGCATCTCAGACTTGTGCCCTCTATGTTACAGAAGCTGCCAGTGCGAGCTGGAGCGTGCTCTGCAGCAGACCACAGAGCATGGCCAGAAGCTGCTGAGGGATGCCCTCCAGATCCCCGACCTGCTGTGGGAGGATGGTTCCCTGTCCTGGCAGAGAAAACCTGTGCCCGACACCACCTTGACTGAGGGCACGCAAGACATTCTTCAGACTCAACCATACCTCAGCCAGGAGACCCCACTGGAAACCAGCCCAGGCAGCCAAGTGGAGCACTGGACCTCGCCGCCTGTGGAGAGGAGCAAGAAGGTGAAAGCTCAGCTGTCACCCACTAGGCTGAAATCCCAGCTTCCTGGCCTGAGAAAAACAACCAGAGAGGGCCCTTCTCCAGGTCTTCCAGTGTTGGGAGATGCTGATGCTGTCACCAGCAAGTCCATAATCTTTGCAAAGAGGATGACCACAGAGGAGCACCGGAGACTGTCACCACCAGGAGCGCCGCAGGTGGTGGTACAGAGCCAGCCTCAGCCTCGAGCCATAGATTCCCCCCAAGGCCAGTGGGGCAGCTCACTAGAACACACCATGCCAAATCCTGCTCAGCCTCCACAGGCAGAGGACTCGCACAAGACACACACGGAGAGGGGTTTATTCCCAAGCCGGACAAAAGTCCCTAAGGTTGAGGAGGTGACACTTGGAGACCAGCAGGGCAGAGGAGTCTCCTCTCAAGGGCAGAGATGTGAGCCCAAGACTGACATTGTTTTCCTGAAGGTCCACAAGAGCGCCAGCAGCACCGTCATGAACATCCTCTTCCGCTTCGGTGAGACACACAACCTCACCTTTGCTTTCCCCAAAGGAGGAGGCAACCAGCTCTTCTACCCGCGCCACTTCTTGGCCAGCTTTGTGCAGGGCTTCTCCTCCTGGAGCCCTCAGCAGTTCAACATCCTCTGCCACCACATGCGGTTCCTGCAGCCAGAGGTATGGGCAAAGCCATTGATGCCTTGGGGGGGGAAATGGGGAAGGGAGAGAGAAGCTGGTGGGGAGCAAGGTGGGACACCCATAGAGCATGTAGACTTTTCAGGGATGAAGCTAAAGAGAGACAGGATTGTACCTTGGCTGTAATGGGCATCTCTGGAGAGCTTCTGTAATTAAGTCTGATGAATCATTGCGCTGTGACCCGAGACAAGCCAGGAGACAACAACTATAGCAGTCAGCAGCTATCATCTCGTTCTTGTCTGGTGGGCCCTTGGAGATGTCTTACCTCACAGATCTGGGGAAAGGCAAGGAGTTAGAACACAACTCAAGCCCCGGCAGGCCACCCAGCTGCGGAAGCATGTAGTAGGGAGGCTTTGGCCACTACACTCCCTGTGTACCTCTTCTGGGGCTCCCACAGCTGGCACAAATGCTCCTTTGGTGAGCTGCACCCCAGCACCCCTCATCTCCAACCTCACCAAGCGTTTCTGCTTCCAGAGCACAGGACTGCGAGCAAGCAGGTCCCTTCTTCCTGTCCCCCCCTTTTAAAACCTCCTTTTCCCCTCTGCAGGTGCAGAAAGTGGTGTCCAGCTCCGCTGTCTATTTCTCCATCCTGAGGAACCCTGTGCAGCTCATGGAGTCCTCCTTTGTGTACTACAAGGGCACGTCAGCTTTCTCCCGCGCCCGCAGCCTGGAGGAGTTCCTCAGCCAGCCCTACCATTACTACAACCCTGCAAACAGTGACAGCCACTACGCCAAGAACCTCATGACGTTTGACTTTGGTTTCAACCCCGATGGAGAGGTCTCTGCTGAGCGGCTGCAACTCATGCTGAAGGTCATTGAGGCATCCTTCGACTTGCTCCTCATCTCCGAGTACTTTGATGAATCCATGGTGCTGCTGAAGGAGATGTTGTGCTGGGACCTGGATAGCGTTGTCTCCTTCCCACTCAACATCAGGGACAGCAGCACCAAGTCGCCCCTTTCAGACAGCATTGCGGAGAAGATAAAGGACTGGAATAGGCTGGACTGGGAAATCTACATCTACTTCAACAGGACCTTCTGGGAAAGGGTTGACAGAGACATTGGCAGGGAGCGCATGCAGCGGGAAGTAAAGGCACTTCGGGACAGGCAGGCAGAGCTGGCAAGGACCTGCTTGCAAGGGACAGGCAGCGTGGCCCCAAAGGACATCAAAGACTCCTCCCTGCGCCCACTGCAGCATGGCAATGCAAAGATCTTGGGCTATAACCTCAAGCAGGGCTTGCGTAAGGAGATGGAGCACACGTGCCGGCGGCTCGTGACCCCGGAGCTGCAGTACAGCAGCATCCTCTACAAGAAGCAGTTTGCCCAGAAGCAGCCCCAGACCCACCAGCCCAGCCCCTCCCAGCAGGACAATGCCCTGAAGAACAAGCCGAAGAGCACCCAAAACTGAGCCTCCTTGTCCCATCCAGGCATGGTTCTCCAGCTGTCTTTGCCAAGGACAATGAAGTGCCTGCCCACCAGAGCCCCTGCAGATTTCTGTCCATACAAGACTGTGCATTAGCTCTTGGTGCTCCTGGTGCAGAGCAGGACGGGCTGCAGGAGGGGGTCCCAGGGGTGCAACGTGACACAACTCTTCCAAGGTAGGCCCTGAGCAAACAGGGCAAACCCCCCATTGGCAGCTGAGCCCTTAGAGGAGGTGATGCAAGGCATTGTGCGGCATAGCATTCACTCCAGCAGTAAGGAGCAGAACCAGGAGGGCAACCCAAGTTCTCAGCACTGCCCTGGAGATCGCAGCAGTGGGGGACTAAGCTGTAAATCAGAGCTGTGGAGCTTGATTTACAGCTTGGGAACAAGTTTGTCTGCCCTGTCGCAGTTCTCCTCCGCTGCACCTTAATGCTGCTGTTATGGAAAAGCAGCCTCTTAATTAAAAATAACAATGCTCACCATCACTCCTATGGAGTTCCCTGCAATGACACCAGTCTGCCCAGCAGCCCAAGAAACAGGCCTCAGACACCTGAAAATGTCCGGGGGAGAAAGAAGATGAAAACATCAGCATTTTCTCCCTGGGTCTGTGATTCACACTGCCCTCGGATGCTGCACTCCTACACTGCATTTACAGGCTCAGCATCCTGCCCTGGAGCTGACGCCAATCAACCCCACAGTGTCAGACTGCAAGTGAAAGACCCCTGCATCTGGGAGATGTCTCGCGAGCATCTCTGCAGCCAGACATCCTGACTGACCGCTCTGGAGCCGCTATTCTGTAGGAATGTTCTGTGCTGGGCCAAGGACACAATATGAGAATGGGCTGTGGTAGACTTGTTAGCCATACTTTTCACAGCATACGCTTATGCTTGAATCAAAAGCAGAGCCAGCAAATGAGTCCGGATAAACAGAAGCCCAAAATCAGGATCTTCAGCATACTTCCCAATCCAGAAGAGGTTCATTAAAACCTACAGGAGGATCCGAGCATCCCAGGCTCTCTCCCTTGGCCAGCATCAGAGCATCAAAGGTTTCAGTTTCCACCCAAAGGCGCTTCGTCTGCTGCTCACAACTTAACCAGGATAAGAAACAGACCACGCTCCCACTGCTCTTCCCCAGGAGTGACTGGGCAGTGCTAAGCATCCACCTCGGCACAATGCATGGGCATTGTTTTGGGGATGTTCGCCAAATGGGTTTTTAGTGTTGTTTGTTCCATAAAGTTTCATGTCTGCAGCATATCCACAGATCACTGTGTTGTGGTCCCT
>JBCJKH010034575.1:0-37613 GCA_039877255.1 Loriculus beryllinus
CCAAGGAAGTTGTGAATGCTCCATCCCTGGCAGTGTTTAAGGCCAGGTTGGACGAAGCCTTGGGTGGCATGGTTTAGCGTGGGGTGTCCCTGCTTATGGCACGGGGGTTGGAACTAGATGATCTTAAGGTCCTTTCCAACCTTAACTATTCTATGATTCTATGATTCTATGATTAAATGTCACAATTTGACTAAAGTAAAATAGCTCATAAAATATTATGAAATATGAATATTCCATTAATTCTTTGAAAATGGAATGGCTAGGCAGAGAATAATACTAAAAAACAACTGAAACAATTTCCGCTTTCAGCTTTGCAATTTATGTATTTTGACATTATCACTTCATGTTCATTAATTAGGTTCTTCTATGCTTTTTGTAATAAACTATTTTCCTAAAGACTGATGAAACACACAGTATTATTTTAGTATGTAATTGTTCATGTAAACAAACAGGTAAGAATGTAGTTTTGACTTACACAGAATTACTAATTTTGTGCAAAATTTCTGTTGCTTCACAGCTTTTAATTCCTTTTCTGTTTCAGTGGCCATGTTTTGAAAGTGAAATGTAAGTACCCAAACCTATGTTACAGAAATGTTAGGTCTGTAAATAGGAGCATGAAAACAGGAGATGCTGCAAAATGAATATAAATTATCTGTAATAACCAAGATGAAGAAAATTGGGGTTTAGACCAACATCATTTTAGAGTTTGAACAGCAACATTAGGTTGACCACACTGCACTTAGTGCGCATTGAATTACATTTTGTAATTCAACCAGTAATAAAAAATACTGAACATATATAATGCATCTAAATTAAAGGTGACCTGTAAAGACTCAGTCCTATGTCCTTTCTCTTAATATTTATGTGATGATCTCAAAAAGCATAATCTACATTTTTCCACTGTATAAGAAATTCAGTTACTCTTTGGTTTAGATTTTATGGTATCCAAAGAACTAATGAATTGTAACAACACATAAAGGAGCAAAAATTGCCTAGTTTTGGCCATGAGCTAGGAGATAAAGGACAGCTTACGTGATCATCGCTACAGAAAGGGATGAATTTTCACAATAGTTTTGATCTTTTTGCTAAAATTCATTTTTTAATATTTAATTTTATAAAACTAATAAGTTCCAACTAATTTTGGAGAAAGTATTTAGCTTTAAGTAGGATTTTTATCTAGCGTACAGGGTTAACATACAAGTTATCTAAGACTACCTATAGGATTCTTGCAAACTTGAGGGAATCCTTTGGTATGAATGGCATGAAAACACAACAGTCAAGGAAAACAAAGGCCTTCAAAGGTGTTATTTCAGCTATCTTGAAAAGCCCGGGATAGGCTCCTACTTCTGTGTACATTCTTGCTGACTTCTTACCCCTTCACCTACATTTCTACTGTTTGTAGGCGTATTAGGGATTCAGTTACTGAAAAGCTAGATTCCTTCTACTGCTTCTGCGCTTTCCAAAGGAGAAGCTTCCACCTGTTCCGTGCCCCGACAAAACGCCGCAGCTCACCGCTGTCATGTACCGTGAATGCTGCCCTTTGTCGGCAGCCAGCACGCAGAGGAAGAGAAGCGGGAGCGAGCGAAGGATTTTTTGCCTTTATCAGTTCAGCCCCGCCGCCTGCAATCGCTGACACTCATTTAAAACCATCTGCGGTCTCACAAGGGACACCTCTCACCCTAGCGAACCACCACAGCAGAGCTACAGTGCCCTCGCTCCGGGCATCAGCCGGAGGTCGCCCTCCGTCCTAACGCTGCCAGGGGCCACCCGCCAACACCGTCGCTCCTGAGGGGCCCGGAAGGGCGCGGCGGCTGCTCCCTCCTCACCTTCCCCCTTCCTTCCTTCCTTCCTTTCCATCCCGCGGGGCGGCCTCCTCACTTCTCCCACCCCGCGTCCCGCTTCGCCACGACCCGCACGGGGGGATGGGGGTGGTGCGAAGGCGGGCAGGAGGTTTTAAAGTGCTTTTCTCCTCCCTGCAGGTTTTATGTGCCCCCCATCACCACCACCTCCGATCGCCCTCAGTCCGGTCGCGAGCAGGCGGGAGCCGTTACCCACCGCTAACGGCCGCGGGCACGACACCGAGCACCGGCCGTGCATGGAAAAGGAAGCGGGGGGGTGTGTGCAAAAGAGGAGATGGTGCCTGTGCGCGCATGCCTGCGTTGTGTCCCGTTCCCCCCCCCCCCCCGTGACGCGCGCTGACGGGGGCCGCCCGACGAGGAGATCAAAACCGGAGCTGCGCGAACCGGGCCAGGGCTTGGGGTCGGGCTGGGTACCGGGAGCACGCGCGCGCCTGCGTGCGTGAGGGGGAGCGGCGTGGGGGCGGCCCCTGTGCCCTGCCCCGCCCGCCCGTTAAAGTGGCCGGGCGCCGGGACAGCCCTTGTCGGGAGCCGGGCGGTGTGGTAGCGGTGTGTTTTATCTGCTTCTCTTCCGCTAAAGTGTTTGTTGTGGTGCCGGGCATGAGGGGCCGTGAGGAGCCGCGACGCAGTGGCGGCGGCGGCGGCGGCGAGCACATGGCATAGCCGAGGTCGGCGGTGAGCGCCGGACCGGCGTAACGGCGGTCTGGCGAGGCGAGCGTTGCTCTGTGCATGTGGAAAGTGAGGCGAGCCAGGGAGCCCGGCGGCACCGGAGAGCACCCGTCGGCGCGGTCCTGAGTGCCCGGGCAGCGGCGGCGGAGCCAGCCCGCCATGGATTGCAGCCTTCTCCGGACCCTCGTGAGCCGATATGTGAGTATCAACGGCTGGGCCCGTCCCGGAGGTGCCCCGGAGTCGCCTCTGAGGAAGCCCTCACCGGGGCTTCCCCTCTAAGTGCAGTCCGTACTCTCGGCGCAGGGGCGAGCCCCACCGTCCACTGAAGCGGTGGGTAGCGGCGAGGTTGCGAAGGACGGTGGTTCGTGAGGGTCTCGGCGGGGCGGTCGCACCGCGCGGTGGCCCCGGGCTCGCAGGAAGGGCTCCGGTAGGAGTTCGTGGGTCCCATGAGTCGCTCGGCGGCCAGAGCAGCCTCAGGGTTGCTACTCGTGATTCCCCCTGTAAAGGGAGGGCGCAGCACTTGTTAATGGGCTCCCTGCAGCCCTCTCCCCGGGTAGCTGGCTGCAGGGCTGGCCCTCGCTGAACCGGAACGGTTGACCTGAGTTCAAAGCGCTGTCGCTTACGGTGTGCTGAGATACGCAGTTATCACGGCAGATAAAACCTTAAGGTTTCTTTCTTCTTCTGCCCTTTTTATTCTCTTCTTCCTTTTTATTGTATTGTTTCAATCAAGCTGCGTTTTGTGAAATTGTCCAATTTAAATACCCTTGATGAGTGCTCGGAATAGTCTCAAGGTTTTGGGGATTCAAACACGCTAAACTTAGTGTACTTCGGGGAAAGAGCCGGTTGATCCTGCCTGTTGGTCAACATGTTTTCGCCCACCCGTACCGTCTGAAGGAGTGAATCAGTAGTGCACTAGAGTGAATCCAAGTGTAGGTTGAGATAAGTCGGTGAGTGTGAATCTGGTTTTATTGAGCCCCTAACAAATGTTCAGGATAATGGTTTTAGTAGGTTGGTGGAATGCCGGTAAGAGCTGGCTTGCACAGTATAAGAGTCATGGAGTACCCATACCAGGGAACTACATCCAAAAGCAGAAAATTGCGGGAGAAATTTAAACCAAAACCAACAAAACAGAGAGACGATTGGGATTTATAATTATAAATATAGCTTTTCCTCTCATGCAGAAAGTACTGTGATAAAACTTATGTGCTCTGACCAAGCAAAAGTAAATACACTTTTATGCTTGTCAAGAGCTGTATCAGTGTGATACAGGCTAAAGCGTTTCTTCACATATGAATGAAGAAAAATAGCAGAGGTGGAAAACTAAAACTCTGGATTTTTTTCCAACCCCGTTTACATTATGTGGCATGTGGAGAGAATGGGGAAGGTGTTTATTGAAAGCAGCTATGGATCTTTATAAAGTGGCCCTGAGGGAAGGAGGGGAATACTTTAAATACAATGAAGTATTGTAAGAGAAGCCATGGTGTCTGGGGATATGCAAAGCCTAGGTGAGTTGTGCTGACGTCTCTTTGGAAACAGGCAGGATCAGTTTGGGTGTTGTGTTTGTTCAGCGCTGATCTGTGAGATTCAGTTTTAAGACTTTTTTTTGTGTGTGCACATCTGGAGGCTGTACAAATAGCTCATTCATTGTGTGCAGAGCATACTCTGGTCTCTGAATCTCTTCTGCATAGCACTATTTCGGAACTCTTTCAAAGTAGGCTTACGCATCAAATGTGAAAGCAACAAGACTGAGGTTAGCCACAGTAGTTCTTTTAAAAGATGATGTACATGAGAAGACAGTATGTTGAAAACAAGGTACTCGAGCTTTTAACTTGTGGGCTATCACCACCCTCCTGCATTGCTGATGAGAGTAATTCAGCAGTCTAAAAGCTAAATGAAACATTATCATATCCCATGTGAGGAAGTATTCCTGTTTCCAAGATCAGACTACTTTATGCATGCCTAGCTGTTCTTTGCATATTTTCACCTGTTGCTTCTTTTGCACTCCTATCAGTTTAATTTTGAATCCTCCTTTCCAAGGAAAGATTATTTTGTAAAAGCTACAGTTAAGTAGGTGTGTTTGTTCATCGTTTCAGTAAGGCCATTGATACCTGTGTATTTTGTGTTTTCTTTATGTGTGTGTGTTGGTGGTTGTTTGTTTGGTTTTGTTTTGTTTGTTTTAAATCTCCATGGTTCTACTGTTTTTTGTGCAGCTACAGCAGCGAAAATTAAAATGAACAGTTTGAATGCTGCGCCTGAAACTGGTTGTTGTACATGAGTAGTAGGTGCGTATGTGAGCCATATCACTCTGCAGTTGTTCACCCAAGCTTTATGCATACAAGCCAGGCCTCACAGGTGTAGGTGTGCTTGCCTCTTTCCAAGCTGCTTTTCAAAAAACAGACAAAGCAGAGCTACTTCTGCAGGACAGTCAGAGAGAATAGGTACATCTTGTGCTTATTTCAAAGTAAGCTCAAGCTTGGGTTTAATTAAAACCTGCATAGAAACTATTTATTGATCAAGGGCCTAGAATTACAAATTTTTGTGCTGCAAGTTATGTTCTGGACTTGTTCAGCTGCAGGTCCTTGCCAGAGCAGGTTGGTCTTGATTACCCTGAGATCCCTAGCTGATGCAGGGTGAAGATGTTGAGGCAGCTGGTAGCTCTGTGGTACGATCTTGGGATAACAAACAGTTGCTATGTGCTGTACTAATGGAGACTTCAGATAAGCATGGTTTTTAAGAGTTCTTCATCATTTCTTTTCTCTTCTCATACCGTAAGTTGTAAGACATAAAGGCATAGATTACGCACTAGGGTTCTTGTCCTGACTGTGAAGATTCCCCCATTCCCTTTTCTTATGCTGTTTTTGCAGTCACCATCTTGAAGCAATGCAAAATACTGTGTATCTCCAATGCCCTATGGAAATAACGATGAGTGGGTGCTGTCAGTTCAAGTTGAAGCCAGTTTCCTGGTTAGCATTTTCACATGTTTGTCTGCTGTTTTAACTGCATTGAGCATTGCCTTTGTATCTTCCAGGCATTCAGTGGCATGGGTTGAATAAGATACATGTTCAGCACGCTAGTAGTGCTGTAGTTCCTATCTCTTCACCAAGAGATGCTGTAGCCTCTTTAAAGGACAGACACAGTGATGTCTTTCTGTTACTAAATTTCAAAATTGACATTTTGTTTCTCTGCCTCTTTATATCCATCCTGCAATATGTTTTTTTTTTCTTCAGCTGTTACTTGTTAACATTAATACAGCCATGCAGTATTTATAGGACTGTTGGTGAAGAATTACTTTCTATGTGAGTTGTTTGTTTCACTGCTGTGCAGCTGACATAAAGTTCAATGTAGTTTTCAAAGTATCCTGATCTTCAAGCTGGAATACAGCAACATAACTTTTCTTGTGTCTGCAATTATTCTGTATACTTCGCTGTGTCAAGCTCTGACCTATAGCAAGGTACATGTAAGTAACAAAATAGAAACAACTTTATATATAGCATTTCTGCTGTGTGGAACCACAGAATTTGAATAAGATGTCTAAAATAAGATAAATTCACAACTGTTTTTTTTCCTGTTTTAATTTACACTTTCCAAATAGTGGAAATAATGGCTAAGTAAGGGTAGTATGAAAATTGCTGGGGGGGGGGGGGTTATGCTGTTCATCCCATGCTCTGTAAAAATACATCCTCTGTTTCTGGATGTTGCTTTTGCATTAGACACCTTGCTTCTCTGTTTTCTCCTTGGATTGTTTGTGCATTCCCCAGAGGATGTGTGCTACCCCAGGAGGGCAGACTCACAGCCTGAGAATATGGAATGAGTGTGTACTGTCCTGTAAGTGTCATGTGGAGCCTGTTGTATGCTCAGTAATGAGAGCAACTTTTTAGCTTAATATTAAGCAGTATGCTATTTAGGGGGGAAAGCAAGCATACAGTGATAGTTAAAACATGATTAGCTTCTGTTTTATAGTATTTGGGACACTGCGGATGTCATTAAGCAGTGTGTTCTGCCTGTATAACTGCAGTTGCTTTAGTTTTCTCTGGTAACTTGTTTCTTGCTGATCTTGGGACTTCTGAAGTTCTTACTCTATAATCAAGAAATGGCTAATAATCTTAAAACAAGTCTCAATGGCATTTTATCTTTCACGAAATGAGCAGTTACTTTCTTCAGTAAGACGTGCATGTCTTTTCTATGTTCACAATAGCTGTTAGTGGATGAATGTGGATCTGGATATTCCTGAATATTGCAGATTTGAATATATCTGGGTAATCTGGAAAAATGTCACTCTTTGGCATATGTTTATTTGGACACATAATGGTTGCTAAACATCTTGCAGCCCATGGTGACAGTCTGTTCTGTGTTTTAGAAGACAGCTGGCCCTCATCAGTAAGTGCTCCTGCCCAGGTTGATGGCTTTGGGTTGTAGAATAAATACTACTGGGTCAGAGGTCTGTATCAGTGAACAGTTTTGCCTGTATAACATGGTATATTTAGAGATCCTGCCACTGGATTGCTTCTCTTTCAGGTTCTCCTGTTACTTTAGGATTATAAATCTGGATGTTAAGTATTTGTTGCCTCTGTAAATATCTCTGAATGTGTGTAGTAGCAGATAAGGTTTACTTCCAGAAGAAATTGATTTATGACAGCTCTGGCCTCTGGGAAACTGCTGGCCTATAGTTCTGTAGATGTTTCTAAAACAAACAAACCCAACAAAAACAAACCCTAAAAAATTCTCTTTATCTCTTTTTGGGAAGTTGGAATAAATAAGTTTGCAAATGGATGCTTTATTTTCCACTTCTACAGGAGTAGGTTAACTTTAATCACAGTTTGAGAAGGCGATTGAGTAACCTTAACAAGAAGTTATGTTAGGGGTTTTTAGCAAGCCTGTGGCTTTTGGTCATTGATTTAGACAATTTTGTTGGGTTTATTGACAGTATAATTCTAAAACTGTTTTCTAATTAGCTTTGCTAAATGTTTTATATGTGTATGTAGTCCTATTAGACAAAATGAATATTGAGCTTCAGGGTTTTTTCCATTTAACTAGCTTTGGTACAACAAAGGTTGATAACTGCTTTGACCTGAAAGTTGGTGAGATTGTAAGCCTCCGTGCTCTGTAACCTTTTGTGTCTAAAAGGACTGTCTACTTATCAAGTGTTTCACAGTCTACTTATCAAGTGTTTCAGATGACCTACTGTTTTTAATCCGAGTTCAATTAATATATATGTAGGTGCCCTTGCATTCCAGTTCTTTTGCTCACAGTTATTCAGCTTTCTCTGTAATGCTCGCAGGCTGGTATCAAACTAGTGCTGCATAGATGTTTCTTAGTTAGGGTGCCTCTTAACATAAACACTGTTTTCTTTGCAGCTGTTACCTACAGTAAGTCAAAGAGGTTGCTTGTTTGTTTTCTTTTAATTCCAGGGGTATAATTAGATGAGCTTTTTTAAATGTCATATAAATGTGTTCATATATGGACTCTCAGTCTGCAAACTCTACTGATCATACAAAAGATGTGCTCAGTGCTGTATTCACAGGTCAGCAATTGGTAACTTGCATTTCGTGTTTGTGTCTGTCCCTGGCATGTAGTGTATTTTTGTTATCTCTTGTGCAAGTCAGTGTGTCACAATGTTTTCTTGAAACCTGAGATGCTTCCCATCTCACATCTTTGCTTCAGTGTGGGTACCAGCTCTTCTTGGTGTGGAAGCTGTGACAGTGTGTCTAACAGCATGAGTAAGTTCTGAATTCCTGTTTTCCCAAGCACCATTGCTTTGTTATTCTCTCAATTGCTTTTATTTTGGGTGGGGGAAGGGAAGAGTCTGTATGAAGTGTTGCCTGCATACTACTTAGCTTTACTTAACCTGAGAAGTTAATTCTGCTGAACATTGTGACTGACAGAATTTGGCACTTCAGCAAATCTGCCTCTTGTTTACTGGTAGTGACTCTTGTGTTCTGGTTTTGTAACAAACTGTTAGATGCTTCAGTATAATCTGAGGCTCAAAAAACCCCTGAACACTCTGGATTCCTCTATCAGTTATTGCTGAGGGGCAGTAAATGTAGACTTTTTTTTTTTGTCCTTCCCCTACCCAATTAATTGGCTAATTTACACAAGAAAATAATGATTTTCCTTTTCTTTTGAGAATAAATAAATGAAAATAGGATATTGCATATGCAAACCAGCTCACTTACAGGAACCCAGAGTACATATTACAAGCTGGTTGCTATTGACTACAAAATATTGCTCATCTGCCCTCATCAGATGATCTCTGATAGTAGAAAACACTGCTTTTGGAGCATCTCAACTGTAGAAGTATTTCAGTGACTTAAAATAGATCAAGAACTTTTAACCTTTCCATTTTTAGTATCAAAAATACTTTTCTGAGATGAGAGCTGGATAGTTGCTATTGTCTGTTGATAGCACATTTTTTTAATTAAAAAAAAATATATAGTTCTGCTTTTATGCCTTTTCTAAAACACCACAGAGTATCAATACCAAAAGCAGGGAGTATTTTTAAAGCCATTTTTTGGAATGGAAGATGGTGAACTGTCGCACATTTATAGCTTAACATCTCTGATCGCTTTGCTCCTGTGTCATATGAGAGTAATTGAAACAAGCAGAAATGTGGAATGAGATTTTCTAATAAGTTTGCTTTTAAAACCCCAAACACTTAGAAAGCGGTAACTGGGCTGACTAAATGTTCCACAAATATAGTAGCTGGCTACTGTGTGCTATCAAGATGGCGATAATGCTGAGTGGCATCAAAAGATGCGTGGCCAGCAGGTCAAGAGAGGTGATTCTCCCCCTTTGCTCCTGTGAGACCCCATCTGCAGTACTGTGTCCAGCTTTGGGGTCCCCAACACAAGAGGGACATTGACCTGTTTCAGGGAGTCCAGAGTAGGCCATGAAATTGCTGTGAGGGCTGGAGCACCTCTTCTATGGAGAAAGTCTGGAAGAGCTGAGCTTGTTAATCCTGGAGAAGAGGAGGCTCTGGGGAGACCTTAGAGCAGCTTTCAGTGCCTAAAGGGGCCTACAAGAAATATGGGGAGGGAGCAAATAGTGATAGGACAAGGGGGAATGGCTTTAATCTGAAAGAGAAGAGATTTAGAATAGATACAAGGAGGAAGTTCTTTATTGTGAGGGTGGTGAGGCACTGGCACAGGTTGCACAGAGAAATTCTGGCAGCCCCATCCCTGGCAGTGTTCAGGGTCAGGCTGGGCGGGGCTTCGAGCAGCCTGGTCTAGTGGAAGGTATCCCTTGGCAGGAGGTTGAAGCTAGGTAACCTCTCAGGTCCCTTCCAACCCAAGCCTAGAACTGAGTTCTAGGATTCTGGGAAAATAAACTTGTGTAATCTCCCTAGGCTTAAGTGTGAGTAGAAAACAGTTGTCTTTTGAGGCGCTGCAACCTGACAGTAAGATACCCCCTCCATGTCATATGCAGGTGTGGCAGGAAAGGAAACCAAGAGGAAACTGTGCCATAGAAAATACTGACCAGATGTTTTAGCACCTGTTATGCAACTGGACTCTACTGTTTGGGTATTTTTATTTTTAACAAAATACTCTGCCTCTCCTCATGTAAGTCTTTTAGTTAGATTATATTTTTCCAGAGTAATGCTTCTTCTGTTTTACCATTATGCTGGGTAATATATTTCTATTTATTAACTATCTATTTATATAATCTATATAAATATATTTCTATTTATATAACTATCAAGGGATATTTCAGTTGAAGCTCATCCTGAGCTATGAAGCAGAATGACACTGGAATGCTATTATCTTCTCTTCTATAATTGCCATGGCAACAATTGCAGGTAGACAAGGCTAACTAAGGATGGTTCTTTGATATCATGGAGACACCAGTTGGGTGGGGCTTTTTGTTTGGGTTGTCTGTCCTGTCCCCCGTCCCCTCAATGGCTGAGAAGCCTGTGACACAAACACGCCCCAAGTCATTGTGAAAAGTGTGGGGGTTTTTTATTATTTAACTTTGCTTTAAATTTTGTGAGTGTTTGTGATACTGCATTAAAAATGCACTCTTTCTAGGAAGAAACTGGCAGCCTAGCCTGGGTTGTTCTGGGAGACCGGCGATATGAGTCAGTGGTTGGGGAATTTGTTTGCAGCATCACAGAAAAACACAGGCTGATAATGCACCTAAATCATTGTGAATCTGGATGTTAATTTCTCTGTGTATTCATCTTTCCTTAGGACAAGGATGAGAGTATTACCCAGCTCTTACATAGAGAGAAGTAGTATGGGTAGATTAATGCTTTCAGGTAATAAAATTACTGTCACAAGAAGTAAACTAGGTGTGTACATAAGCCTATAATGACTGTTGTCGGGTTGTTTTTTATTTTTACTTAAGTGTCCTATGTTACTTCTCCTCCTGCTACCCCCAATTACCCCTTTATTCCTGCATCTGCATACATGCATGCATCCATGTGTGGATGTGTACACATGTACTTACTTAAATTGGCATTTGGCAGTGTCAAGAATTATGTGAAGAATTACCAGCGATTCGGATGTCCACTAGTATTAAAAGTAAAAATATAAACAACCACAAGGAGCAAGCAAAACCTACAAATAAACAGGTTTTATACCAGCTCTTCTGTCTGATTACTGAGGCATGCTGTGAAATTGTATTCTGGGATGTGTATTCTTGTTTGTGTTATGGTAGTTATTATACGCATGAGAGTTTTAACAGTTTGGAGATTTTGTCAGGACATTTTTCCATTTATTCTGCTGTTGCCTGTAGTCTAATTTCCCTTTTTGAAATAGGATACTGGTTAACTTGTTTCCTTCATTAATTGTTAAATTCATCCAGATATGGGGCAGGGTGTGGAGGGGGAACAGCATTTTTTTTTTTTCTGGTGGCACTGAGTAATCGGTTTGCTTCAGTTAAAAGAGGATTTCATCTAACCTATTTTACATAGAGGATTAAGGACAATTAGGCTCTTCCTCTACTTTGCCACTAAAAGAATGTTGTGAAATCCTCTGAAAAGCACATCTGATGTGCCAGTGAAGTTCTGCGCAATTCATGTTAATAATCAAAATAGTCGCATGCAGAAAAAGAAACTTTATGCGTGAAGTACTTGTCTTGAGAGAATTGTGTTGATGAAATGGGGAGAGAGAAGGAATTGAGTTGTTTACCCAGCATTGTCTCTAATGCTTCTAATTTACATTGTGAAGTAGATGTGTAGATGAACTGAATAGTATTGGCAACTTGCAGTTCATGCCTAGCATTTTATGTAGCCCTTCACATCTTTTCTGAGTACTATTAATGAATTGTTTGCACAAATGATTATAATGGAGTACAAACACCAGTATCCACTGTCTGTGCTTGTATAACTATTATATACCACTCAGAATGAATATGTGGCCTCTGTTGAGGTGAACCTGGATTGTTAGTGGCATTTGATAGCTAACATTTCAGCTTTTTCTGGATCACCCTTCTTCAGGTTTACAGCAGTTTACTCTATTTATTTATTTCATCATATGCATGAGGTGACTGTGTGTTGAATAAACTGTAATTTCTCAGACTGACATAAATGGTGTTTCCTGAATGAGTGGAATGTTTGATCCGGGGTCCCAAAGCTGACTTAAAGAAAAGCTGTGGTCTTCTGTTAAAATACACCTACTGTCTTTGCCTGTGACTTTGGCTTGATGTTATGCTTTTGTGTGACTTTTATCTTCAGATGTTTTAATCCTGGTGAGTACTTAGGCTGTCATTATGACTTCAGCTGTGTATGAAGGCCTGATGTAACAGAAATGGCATACCAGTCACTAGGTGCGTTATGGGTAGAGTATAACAAATGTGGAGGGAATGTTGTTAGGAAAGTTTGCTGTCCTGAGATTATTTCCTTTTCCTCCATACCCTCACCCTCTGAAAGCTGTTAAAAACCAGGTTGCCATTAATCTTGCAATAAAATTTGCCTATGTAGAAATAGACTCTTTCATTATGTGAAGTATGATCTGTATGAGAGAAGATACCACAAAAGTAGGCTCAAAATGGTTTGTTGACCAAGTCATAACTAAAAGAATAATTAACTTCTGTGCTGATGTTAGCAGAAATATAATGCAAGTAAGTTCAGGCAGGACATTTGTTTTGATCAAAAAGACTCCTTATACTACAAGCAGATTTTGATTAATTAATGTTAGTGCTTTTCTTTAATGCTCAGCAGTTTCTCTGTAAGTATTGAATGTACTGAAATGCTGTTGTTCATTGGTGTTTTGTATATTTTATAGAATAGCTGCAACTCTTCTAGTAAATTATATGCAGTTTCCTTTTCTTTGATTCATCAGTGGAATTACATTCACAATAAGTGTGATCTGAAGAGTTATCTTAAATCACATTCTAGCCTCCTGATCACCAGTGCGAAGTTTAGAAAGCTTAACTGACAAAAGCCTTATGTTCATCCAGGCTTTCAAAAAAGAATTAAAATTCCTCAGGGAACATCAAGTATTACAAGCATTGTTAAGTTAATATAAAATCTAGTAGACAGAATTTTTTAAATGTCTTGCACATCTAATTTTTAAGAATGCTTAGTAATTTTGTCCTTTTGTACCAGATTTTTCAATTCTTAACTACCTTAAACAAAAGCAGTTCTAGGGGTTCTAAACAAATACACTTTTGATGTTGACTTTAAGCTCTTTGCAGGAATGTATATCCTCTGTCCAACAAATATATAGCCACTTAAGTACATAGCTAGTCTTTAATATAATAGTGGGCAGGATAGCAGCAGGTGGGTGAAAGCTGAGATGAAATTTTGTTGAGTGACAATTATTGAGCATAACTACAAAACTCTTTCATCCTCTAAGATTAAAAAACCCCAACAAAACAAAACCAGAACTAACCTGCAGGTTTCTGTGAATGCTGTAGTATTGTTAATCTCTTAAACAGTGTTAACTGAGTGCTTACTATTTACAGTTGTCAGGTGACCAGATGGCCTAATTTGTAGGCACTGCTGGTGTATTGGCGCTGGGAAGTGAGAAATTAAGGGAAGATGCAAAAAAACCTCTGTCTTGAGCCCTGAACTGCATGGTCACTTTAAGATGACTAATGAATATGTTGGCTTTTTAATGTTGTAAGTTTATCTAACATAAGGAGGTTAAGCCTCCCTACCTAACGGCAGTAATAGCGTAAGAAACAATAGGAAAGCTTCATGTGCTTTTGGGAAGCAGTGTACAGTGAACACAGGCAGGTTGGTAAAAGGATGATCTGGATTGTGGTTCTACATTTCCTGTCTCTTTTAGCCCAGAAGGTCTCAAATTTTGAAGATATTTTTTTTTTCTTGAAGGTTCTTAAGCCCGTGACTTCCTTCCTGAGAACTGAAAGGTTACTGTATGCATTTTTACTTTGTTAATGGCATCTGCTGTAACTTGTTCAAGTAGCTCTTAGGTCAGCATGTATATATATAAGTAAGTTTAAAAAAAAAATCTTCAAAAAAATGATTTGAAGCTAGATTTCTGCTGGGCATGTGGAATTAAAATATCAGTATTCCTTTGCCATTTCATTGCACATAAAAAATACAAGGTATTCTAAGCTGAAAATAATGATGCATTTACTTTTTTGCATGGTAAAAATGGTAACAGAAGCCAAACAAAGTTTGGTTGAGTCATGGTTGTAGTTGAGTCATGGAGATAACTGAACAAACTTTCAAACTTTGAAGGCTCCTAAGGCTCTAGCTTTGTCTCCTTCTTTCTCCCTCTGCCTCCAGTGAGACCACTTAATGCTGCAGATAATGACTTTTTTGCTGCAGAATAGCAGCTGCTTGGTTATGTGGCTTTTAGCCGATCTTTGAAGAGTATTATGATGAGATACATAGCTGTATCTTGGAGGTGTACAGGGGAAAAGAAGAAACATGATTTGTGCAGTGCCCAGACAAAAGCACAGGGAGCTTCCTGCCTGGTGCTGGCTGGTTAGATCAGTACAGGAGTGGAAAAGCATGTTTGTGGTGCCGGTGGCTGCAAGCAGCCACATCTTGGGACTTCTTCCTTAAACTGATTAAAGGCTTGATCTGAACTCCTCTTGAGTTTCCTGTAGTATATAGAAAAGACCAAAGTAGTAATGTTAAGCAGGCTGATGAAGTAGCATATAGCTCTTGTAGTCTTGTAAGAGCTTGTCAGAAGCAACTCTGGCAGCAGAGACAAACTTGCTCTTTCTTTTCCCTTCTGGATGGTCTTTTGGCTTGTTGATAAGGACATCTGTTTTACTTACAGACCATTGGGCTATGATTGTGTGTGGATGCATTCCTAAAAAGATAATTGTTTCTCTGGGTTTGAAGCTGAAATGGGTGAAGCCGTAGCAAATTTCACTGTGAAGGAAAGAGTGCTGCCAGATGCCAGAGTTCTAGATAGTGCTTCTAACTGGGATGCAGGTGACATCCTAGAGTGACTGATGAGTCAGGATTGATTTGACAAGTTGCTGAAATCCATGGCACACTGGCTTGTTTTGTGGGTAGCATCTGGCATCAGAAAAGGAGTAACTGGGAAAGGGGTGGGAGTTCATATAAATGTTAAGAAGCTTTGTGAGTTACAGAATGGGGAGAGGGATTTGGGGGTCTACAAACTGGAGGAAATGTTACTTAAACAAACCAGTCACAGAACTCCAGTCTTTCTTCCCTAAACTAGCCTTTTCATGTGTACTTCAGCAGCACTCTTATGTCATGTGGCTCGACCTTCCTGAAGTCCTAAGTGCAGTCAAAGCATAATGACTTGGGGGAGAAAATCAGCCATTATACACTTAGCATTTCCTCCCATGTGTATATTAGAACATCTTTTATTGAAATAAAGATGCTAGCCAGAACAGGAATCCTTTAAGATTATGAAAGCCTATACTACTTTTAACCCTTTCACAGACAACTGTGGGAGACTGGTAAAGGAGGGTTTCTTTGGTTTACCATGAAGGTCAGTGTCAAATGATTAAAAATCAAGGGTTTCTGTGCATGAAGACAAGGTGTACATGATCTATTTCACTAAAGATTATTTGGAATTAATTAATTCTGAAAGTAATTGTTTAGACTTGGTATTTCTAAAATGGGCAACAAAAACATTTGGTTTATGTCAGACTAGTCAAAAAATGCTTCACGTTTTTAACTCTTTCCATAAAGTGACAAGATGAGCAGGAGAGAGGTCTTCTAACCTGCAGTATTCTGATTCTAAAATAACAACTGTTGAAATTGCTGAATGTTAATTTAAAGGAGAAAATACTCTCTTGGCTTTTTTGCAGTCATCTTGATTTTCAGCTGTGAACAGATGGTTATAAGACATTCTAGTTTAAAACAAGTTCTGTGGATAAAGCTGCATAACATCTTGAAGTGATGACCTGCAGACTCCACAGGTAGTTATTCTGAGCAGTAATTATACCACTTGATGGGTTCGTTAGTTCATGCTTTAAGATAGCCATAATAGAGGTTCACAACAACTTCCCTGTGTTCATCTGCTGAGTAAAAACTATTGTTGGCATACCCGAGGCTTTAATAGCTGTAGGTCTGACCAGGTTAAAGTATTTCTCCTGATTCCTGTTGTTCCAGTTATAGGTTGACTGCTGCAATTTTTCTTTATCCAGTTATTGTTACTGCTTCCTACTGGCTTTAATAGTTCATGTGGCTGTTCTGAAACTGTTTTCCATGAAAAATGGATTTATCTCAAACAGCTAAGTGGTATGTTAAACTGACTGTTTCATGTTCTTATTTCAGATATTCATAATACCTGTGAAAACCTTAACCTTTATGAGAGGATGGTAGTGAGTAGCTAGGTGGGGAGGGAGCTGTGGATGTGAGGCTCTTCTGGAGCCTGAAGAGGCTACACACCCTATAGCTTAATTTGGAAGCTACTGATGCGTGAGTGTGACCTGAGAGGCTGGAAAGAAAAGCTACTAAGCTTTAAATAGTAACAAATAGTGTGAAAACACTTGTGCCCTTGAGACTTAAGCTGTCTGGTCTCAGCTTTCATGACAAGATAGTTGTGTCACCACAGACTATGGGGGCATGTGCTCTGAGAATTAATTCTGGAGATGTATTTAGGTGTTGAAACTACATGTGTGTTTGGTTTGGGGGAGCGTGGGAATGGTAGAAAGAAGGTAGAAAATAGCATCAACTCTAGATGTCTGTATAAACAGACTTACTTATGCCATTACAATTAAAAAAAATAACACTTTGATAATGAGAATTTGCTGTAAGCTGTTCTTGAAAGACTTTTTACTGAGTTTAAGAGTTGATGAATTCTGGAGGGGTTCTCAGGCCTTAGGTTGAGTAAAAGGTGTGTTTGGAGATAAACTCCCCTAGATATCAGTGTACTTGACTTATGATTTCTTTAAATAATTTTAGCATGTTAACATAGTGAGTTTCTGTCTCTGTTTTAAGATACTAAAGAAAGAAGGAAGGTGAAAGAATATTCCATAGAAGAGAGGGAGTCCTTGCCTGAAAGAGAAGCTTGAGCACTTGATATCACGTGCTTGAAGTCATGTGTGGTAATGTCTTGTGGTTTTTGAGCTTGTGGCTGAGGGAGAACAAACTGTAAATACTTATCTGTTCTCCAGTTATGTGGTCAATTGAAGCTTGCTGGAATTTTTATTTATAACTTGACCACTAAGTTGGCAAATCAGGCCAGCTTTTGTGCTTATGATTGGAGTTTGCCCTTTCAAGAAAAAGGGGCAAAGTGAATCGATCGGCTTAAGCGGTTTAAATTGTGGGATGCACTCTTAAAATGCACAGTTTGAAAGAGGGCTTTGGAGATTTGAAAGACAAGGAGGAAGATCTTTCTTTATGTCTTTGAAGAAGACTTCTGAAGGACTCCTTCCACACTGGCATCATTTTACATCCGTTTACATGAGCTGTTGCTCTTTGCTAAAAATGTTTGTTTTCATTAGCAAATGTATTAAAACATCTGTTCTCACCTTGCAGTTTATGGGTGATCAGATTGTTTGCACCAGCCTTTAAAACACTGGATACATTCTTGAAAAGGTTTTAATTCTGAGCCTGGGCTCTATCTGTAATCAGTGCCAGAAAGCATACAACCCTTGCTCTGGATGGTATCTAACCATCTGGATGGCTTTTTAAAGCACCGCTTGTCCAGCTTTGCTTCCTCTGAAGGTGGTTCAAGATACTCTGTTCTTCTGTGTAGTATCCCAGAATAATATACTGGATTTTAAGCCCAGATGCAAATTGTTCCAGCACCTCAGTTTCTCCTTAGTGCTGCCTCAGCTAATCTTACTATGGTTCCTGTCTCTTCTGAAAAGCTGTTGTTACAGGCCTTTTTCTGCTCAGGTCTCCCTGTGCCTTGTTCCACAGTTATCCTCCTTGAGCTTGTTTTCTCAACACCAGTAGGGTTTCTCTGCAGTTCTTTGCCTTAGCTTGTCTATCTTCTTACGTGCATGACTTCTCAGAAGTTACAGAAATTACATCAGGAACTCCAGATGAGTTTTCCTGGCCAGAGAAATTCCTTTCCTTCTTCCTTCCCATAGTCTGATATGAGTCATCTGATCCGCAGCTGACCGAGTCAGCTGTTGCTGTGTGATGGACCTTTGCAGAAGGGATAAATTGACTCAGTTCCTTTGAAGATCCAACTTTGGTATCTGGAAAACTAGAGCTAACAAAATGTGCTTTTGTTATCTCCCTCAAACTGAGGGTTATTTCCCTCAACTGTATGGTTGAAAGGATGATGCCATACAAGGTTACTAAATATAGTTTTGCATGGATCTCGTACTACAAACACAATGATGGCCATCTCTGGTAGCGATGAGATCTCTTGATGAACATCAGTGCCAAAGCTTTATTTTATTGCGTTCTCAAGTGATTAGTACAGAAAACAATGCAGCTGTCTTGACAGGCTGTGCTAGGCAGAAGTGCCCTTCCTAATTTAGTAGATATCTGTCTACATTTGAAAGTGGCAATTCAGACTGGCAGCAAAAGAAGATTGAAAGCTGATAGTGAGCAGGGCTACTCCATTCTTCGCAGTGGGGAAATGGTAGTGTGTTCACTCTCTGCTCTCTGAGAAAGAGATTGCAGTATTGCTGATGTTGCAGCCTGGTTGCTTGTTCTAGGAAGGAGGTAAGAAAATACAGGCATCTTTTGAAATAGGTGCCTTGCTGTCCTGAGCCTGAAGGCCTTGAAACTTGGGGCTGGCGCACCAGCTAGAAAGCAAGCTTCATACCTGGAAGAATCACCTGAATGCGTTCCCAGCCAGCATTATTTTACTCTTGTCTAGGTCTGTTGTGGAAGGTTTTTATCTAAATAATGATCTGATGCCCAGGATGGGGAGTTTTTGTGAGGGCAATGGTTGCTACTGCTTCACTTCAAACAAAACTTAGCTGGAAGCTTATCACACGCATGTGATTTGCAGGAGGTTGTGATACCTAATATTGTCTTTTAATGATTTTGTCGAGAGAGCCAAGTGGCTGCAGGAAGCGTGTTCCTTCACCATCTTACTGGAGACTCACTGGGGAAAATCATTGTGTGTTCTGAGTCCAGCCAGAAACCACCAATTGTGATGGTTATTGCTGCAGTGCAAGCAGTAGCTCTGTTGACTGGGATAGGCAGTTGTACTTTTAAATCTGAAGGTTGCAATGTGATTGATAAATCTCATTGTTGTGCTCTGTGTGTGTTGCTTTGAGATACGGTTACGTGATGACTATTACATGACTACTGCTAGGACAGCTTTTACAGAGTAAAAACTCAGTGGAGCGATGGATTTAACCTAAGGTTGGAACTTTCATTTACTGACAGGTGATGGGATACTGAAGATAGCATGTTACTTTAAGGCCCTTGCATTCTGTATCATCTTACAGGTTGTCTTGTGAGTGTTACACTTCTAGTTAAATTTGTTAGGTTTGCTGATCTGAAGGTGGAAATGTTGCTGGCAGAGGGCACAGATACACTTCTTATTGCATACATAAACTCAGTAAACATTTGTGATCTTTCTGTGTTTGTAATATACATTCATGAAAAGCTATATGGAGATAGAAGTTGTTTATCTTTTTGCTTCACTAAAGATGCTTTTACTTAATTTTTTTCAGGTAGTGGCAAATGTCGATTTCATGGAAAACTTGACATGTTGACCTTGAATTGAAGGGTTAAGCTCTCTTGTGCAGCTGCTTTTTGTTCTGGAAAGAATCAGCAGTAAAAGTCAGGCTGTCAGCTTTATTTGCATTTCCCAGCTATTGTCTGCTTGCCAGCATCTTTTAAATGTTTTAAATGTAGCTTTTGTATTTTGCTAATGCATAACGTTTGTGTGCAGTGTTTGCTTGTGATGATGCCAGAACATCCATATAGTAAATATTTAATAAGAGTGGTAAAGATTTCTTGTTCTCAGTGGTCTAAAGTCCTGATGTAAAGGAAATGATATTGCCATTCTAAATTATTTATGAAGTACTGCACATAAAGAGATTGGGTTTGTTTGGTTTATGGTACATAGGAGTAATGGTCTCGGTTTAGTTAAAACATAAATGGTGGAGGTGGTTTTTAAGCATGATGAAAGTCCAAGTAATCCCATTTCTGTGGCTTATAGTCTTCATCCAAGATGGTAACTGTAGTACAAGTTGAAGGTTGGAAGATCTCCTATTGCTCCATAATTTAGCTGATGTAATTTTAGGAGAGCTTGCCTTGTCTGAAAAGCAAGAATTGTTTGCTTGAAACTCTTAACAATAGAACTGTCACACTTTCAAAGTTTATTTCTAAGGTGGTAGACGTGGCTAGCAGCTCTCATGGGAACATGAGTTTTCCTTATCTTTTACTAGTCTTTAAAGATGACAATGCTTATATAGCTTCAGTGTAAGGGGAAAGAAAGCTTGTGAAGCAAGCGTGGCTGATGCTTTGAACATGTAACTGAAAGTGTGAAAAGTACTTTTTCCTCACAAATGCAAAAGTATTCATTGTTTGAGACTAGGGAAGAAATTAACAGAAATAGTGAGGGGTAAAAGGTAAAGGAGATCAAAGCTGTTACAGAAGAGAAGAAAACAAACCAACCCAAACTAGTGTGGGTACCCCTCTGTCCTGAGACATAAAGCTTGAAGCACAAGTCCTTGGATGCTTAATCAGTTGAGACACCCTGTGCCTGGTCCCTCTCCCCTTCCTCACTATTAATTACTGTTCAATTTTTGTTGCATGGAATGAAGAGTGATAAAGCTGAGGAGAAATGTGAAGACTTCAGAAGAAGAAGGTAGGAGCTTGCTGCTCGCAGCAAGGGCCAGCCATTTGAGGAGGTAGCTCTCTGTAGACAGCTATCATTTGCATAGTGCTGGGTGTGGTGTCCCTCCAGGGACCATGCCTGTCTTTAGGGATAATAAATTTCTATTTCGGAACTTCAGTCTGTGCTAGTGATGGGAGACACATACTGAGAGAGCCTTTACCCAGCTTGCTAAAAAAGAGAACGAGCAAGCTTGCCTGGAAAACAAATAAAGGCTGTGTCTGAGAGGAATAATCCTTTTTCAAGTAAAAAGCTCAAGCGTTCTTTCTTTCATGCCTCAACTCTGCAGTTTACTTTCAATGTTGGGATTTACTTTATTGTACTAGTATCAATTTTGTCTCTTATTCTCCTAACAAGTATATAAGATGCTCTTTTATAAGTTTGAGTGTATCTGGAGTGGGAGTACATTATTATCTTGAAAAATAAATGAATGTGTCAAAAAACTTTTAACATAAATGATCCAAATTCACTTTTTTGCACATGGATTAAGGTGGATGCAAAGTGCGTCCATGAAAGTTAAGTTCCATAAAATGAAATTCGTGCTTTACATTGTGTCTAAGTGGGATTGCAGTACTGTCTTTATTTTCCTTTAAAATAATGCCATTCTCAAGCCATTACAGTGTGTGTGTGTATATCTGGCTGTCTGTTTTCCACTTCTGTAAAAGTGAGCTTTCAAAACAGTAGTTTAAGGCACAGACATTATATTGCTCTTCAAGTAATACCATGTCTAAAAGTGCTGATAGTTACTGTTTTATGAGCCTGTTATATTTCTATTTTGGGTAAGACAGTTAAAGTCCTTGCCATCAAGATGTGTGATTAGTTTTGTTGGTTTGTTCTGTTTGGGTTTTTTATGCATTTTACACTATAGCCTGGTCTTAATAAATACACATGACTGTTATGAAATATGTTACAACAAAATTAAAAAGGCTTCAATGTCTTTTAAAAAAATTGATTATCAGGTTTGTCTTAAATCTACAATGGTTTGCTTCAGAATGTGGTAGTGGGGTGTATTTAAGTAGTGGACATTATTAGATGCAAGAAATATGATGAAATTGAACTCACTTTTTCATGGTTCTAATCCTTCCACAGAAGCAGCAGGAAAGCAACTTTTGTCAGTGTGCAATATGCTAACTCCTCACGTCTCTTGGTGGACTGAAATAGAGCCTGCTAGTTAAATTTCTAAGTTGTGCATGCCATATCCTTAATGAGATGCACGATAGCAGATGTGTGTATGCTAATATTGCTATACCTGGAAAAAGTTACAGAACTTAATTTTTTCTATTCTGAAGCATCCCATGAAATAAACATGACAATTTGTTTTATGCTGTCTCTTTGTGGGCAAATAAAGATATAACTGTGTAGTGTGGGTGTATGTATGTCTATACACACACATATATATAAAAAAATTATTTTTGTGAAAAGAAATTGCGTGCTTTAGATATGAGGATATAGATGCTCAGAGGAGGAAATTATATGTGACCAAAAGAGATGCATCAACCTTCCATGTCGCAGTATTCCTCCTCGGAGTAGCCGTTATTGTCTCCTATGTTTGAATGCTGCACAAGGTCTTGTGTTTCTGAAATAATTCCTTCTGCCAAATTAAATAAAGTGTTTGGTTTTGTGTAGGTTTTTTAAATACTGTCTCCCATGTCTACTGCAGAAAAAGCAAATGGCTTAACAAAACAAACAGCCAATTTCTGACTTGTGTCTGGGTGAATCCACATTTGGATTTTCCTGCCTCTGTGTCTAAACTTCTCAGAAACCTGTTTCTTTCCAGGGTTTCATGCAGAAGAGCCTTTCGTGAGCACATGTTTGTAGTTCTCTGCTGTCCTCTTTTGAATGCATTTTGAGACATCCTACCAGAAGTACTTTTAGCTTGCTGTGCTATTTGTTCTTTTGTAGGAAGGCTTACTATTTCCTTCAGGCTGGAGAAAAATCCTATATCTTATGTGGGAGTCTTCCTGTCCAGGGCTGCCTTCAAATACTATTTACCATTTGGTAAGCAAAAAACAGAATTATCTGACTTCAGCTGTTAAGTGGACTGCACTGTCTTTGCAAAGTTTTAATCTTGAGTATACCTGTGATTCTTAAAAGTCCCAAAATTGGGTGGTTTGTAGGGAATGAAATGTTGAAACTCATAAGATTGAGTCAAACATAAATTCCAGCCTTCTTACTCTGTTTATATGCAGAGTAGCTTCAGAATATGTTCCTTGTAGCAGAGCCGTTCCTTATTTCTTTGGGTAAGGAGACTGATGTAAGAAAGGAAAACTGAATAAAGTACTGTTCTTGCTATGTTTAACTCCTTGAAATAAGAGGAGGGGAAAATTATTAGCTTAGCTTTCTAATTAAAAAAGCATCCTAGAGAAAGGCTGATGAAACAAATTCTTCCAAAACGGTTGGTGATCAGCAAGCCATGCTTTCAGTAGAAAGGCAAGCTAGATAGAAACAGGTTGTCCATTGAGCAAATGCTTTTCTTGTAGAGGTCTTAATAGTCTTGAGTATTTTTGTTGATTAGTTGTGGGTACATGCAGCCTTTCATGTTGTCCTTCAACTATCTTCATGCATAAGTGGCCTAATTTGGCTGTGGGTCATGCACTTTTCCAGTTCTGATAAAATAAAAACAATTGTCATGGAAAAGTTACAGGCAAGTGAAGAGCTGCAGTTTGTTGTGGAAAAGAAGCAGGGAGAGAGTGAAACTTTTAAAAGTGATATAAAAAACCTCAGTTGTTTATTAGAGCATACCATGTTGTGGACTGGGACTTTAATTATGTGCTTCAAGTAATTAAAATATTTGAAGAATTAAACACTTGTCAGTGTTGATCAGTTTAGGTGTAAACTTAAATTAAACTCAAGAGAATTCCTAGCCCCAGTTCCAAAGGTTAGTTGTTAGGATACTTACTGAAAGATGCTGTTCCCTTCATGAAGAGAACTTTTTCTGTTATCTAGGAATCTGGAAGGTGTTGGGAGTCAAGAAGTATGAGAGATTAAGGGTATCCTTTTTTTTTTTTTCCTGATTGTTTCTGCTGAAGTCCCTGAAGGCTTCTATTGCAGCACAATTTGTTTGAAAGACGCCTCCCTGATGCATACGCTGTAAAGTGTGTTTTGTTCTCTTGATTAGCAATATTACTGTGTACCACAGTGCTAACATTGCTCATGTACCACTTCAGAGATAGCGATAAAAGCCTAATCAGTAGAAGCAACTGCTCAGATAATGACACTTTCCTACAGTACCATATTTATAACATTGATGACCTAGAGTAATGTGACTCTTGGTCTGGTATTTCTGCAGTAGAGACGGAAATAAATGGAGAAGAAAAAAAGTGTTGCCTGTGTAAAGAACTAGAAAATGTCTTTCTAAAATCAATTTTAAGATTTCCTCCTCTTTGTGTTCTCTGAATCTGGTAGTATTGCATACTATCATGCCAGTTCTCAAAAGACAACTCACTCAAGTATGGTTCAGTAAATTGCTTGAACTTGGAATGAAGTTTTGTTTATTCTCTTGTTGATTACAGCTCTGCATTCATATTGCAGTCTTCAAAAAATTGTGTTTTAATCTTAGAGGATGAAGCCCTCGCAGTGTATTCCGATGCTGCATATAGATGTTACCCTATTTCTGTATACTAAAAAAGAAAAAAAAAATCCCTTTTTACTGTAGAGTTATTTCAGGATGTGCCTCTAATGTAATCCCTACTCCTTGTGTGTGCATGTTGGAAGCTTTTATGTTGTAATGCATCCTGTATGCGGCTGTTGTGCATTGTGGATAACTTCATTCTCTCTATTACTGGCACAGCTTTCTAATGTCTTTATGGAGTGGCCTTCCTTTTCAGTGTTCTCCAGCAGTGATACTGTCTCTGAAGCATCCTGCCTTCTAACTATTATTATACACTGTCTGAGTCCACTTCAAGGGAAAAGCGTAGCTCTCATTTCTTTAGTCATCAAGTCTATTGCTGAGAAAGTGGAGTTTAACAACTGATGCTTGCCCAGTGGCAAATGAACATTTGTTCATTGAAATTTTTGTTTTGTGACTGAATTGTTATTGATTTTATTTTTTTTTTTTTGTTCTAGGTTAAGACAAGCCTAAGGCACCAAAAATGAAAGAAGGGCACTCAGTGGGGACTGACATGCAGTTTAGATTTCTCAGGAACAGTTTGTATTGGTTTAAGTCCTTAACACTTAAATGGCAAATGAAAAGACTGAGGTATTTTGTCAGGTCATCTGAACATCTTAAAGCTGAAAGTGGCATACAACTGATAGCGTTACATTCCCAAGAACCTGTTGAGTAGGATGACTGAAGAACAAAATGTTAGCAATTATGAAGCAAGTATTTTTGTTACAAAACAAGATTATTAACCTTTGGTTTGGTATTCTGTATGTGTTGGTTTATGGAGTGAGTTTTAAAGATAACTGTTCATATGTCTATTTCTCATGAGGATAAGCCATCTTATATATAATTGCTATTAGAGGAATTAAATCTTTTTAGGAACAGATACCACTGTTTCTAACACCCCCCACGGTTTCCCCCAGTACAGCACAATATGTAATGTATTTAATATGCTCAAGAATTCTTGTAATTTTGACCTTGGGAGATCAGTTAGGTCAGTACTAGGCATGCTTGAAGACTTAACCAAGGACTTAAGTGGTAGTGAGTTGCTGTCTCTGCTTCCAGAGCTGGGTGAATTGGACAAGTTTATTTCACATACAGTGTGAATACTGAGTTCAGGACAGGATATAAACTATTTGGCCAGGCTCCTGCAACCTAGTGATAACAGTGAAAACTAGAATTCATCCAGTGAATGCTCTCAACACAGTGGGCTTCCTGGTAACGCTGGTTGACTAAAATGAAGGTTTTAATCTTTTCAGCGCCATCTGATAGCAGGTGATCATTGACAGGACTGGCAGATGTGGCCCAGTGTGCTGCAGGGTGAGTAAAGCTGTGAAAGCCCTGTGGAATGAGTTGCCTGCTACTGCCTTCTCCTTAAGTGATTAACATTTAACTATTAGCCAGGCATTAGCACTGAGAAGTCTGTACTTTGAAGACAAGTTAAAGAACACATCTGCCTGATACCTAAATTTGATACTCTTAATTGCTTATTGCACTTGCATCAATGTGTCAAAACTACCGAACTGTTCTGATCTCTATCCTTTCTGGAGCCTTGGAGTTAAGTATTCAAAGTGAACAAAGTCTTAAGCTTATGTGATAAAAGCTTATCTGCACACTCAGAGTAGTGGGGAGAGACAATGGCAGTTGGAGGTACCTGAATAGCATTGGAGGCCCATCCTGGGAGACATTAACCCCTTAGAGGCCCATCTCCACAAGCTGGTGGAAGAATACAGAGGTAAAATATGGGCAAGGAGAACCTGGAGGGAAGCAAAATTCTGTTTGGGGCTGCCACAGGAGATCGTCAGCCATGTTGTCCAGAAGTGAAGCCACCCAACACTGTCTGAGTGTATTTTGGACTGAGGGGGAAAACAAACATTTCAGAATGGCACAAGACTTGCTATGGGGTATTTAAGGGACAAACCAATGGTGGAGAAGAGAGGGATCTGTGTCATTTGGGGAGAAACAAGTGTGGGGAAAATAGTGAGATGGGGGATAAAAAAAAGGTTGGTTGCATGTAAATAGGGTGTTTGTATGCTTATCTGTCCATACCCTTTACGTGCTCTGTGAATCCTGTCGTGTCCTGGTTAAATTACTTTCTCTTTTCCTGGGTATGTGTGATGGGTGTTTGAGCACAGTGACCTGAATGGGATCACGGGTGGAAAGGCCTGTGGTAGCAGCAGCTGCAGATGCTGTAATGAGACGACGTAAATGCCAGAAACTGGAATTGGTGCACCAGTGAGTGTGAACCCTATCAAAGATCAAGCCTAAAAGACAACCATGTGTGTATCTAATAGTGTTACCATGGGAGGAGCGTTAAATGACATACTGTAGAGATTATTCAGTGTTGCTGTAAGTGCACTTTTTTTGCTAGACTTTTCCTGGCACTTTGACTTCTTTATATTTTTGTTCATGTCAATGATTAGCATGTTATTAGAACAACAAAAGTAGGTTATGTTGACTAAAGGGCAGGAAGAGATATGCTAGCAAGATGTACACTTTGGACCTTAGACATCTTCCTGATTTGTCTGTTTAAACTGTACTCAGTTATCTGGAGTATGATGATATCTATTATGCTTGGCAGTATGGTAATGCACAAGGTATGTCATTTTAACAGGTGTTGGGAGATTAGTCGGAGCAGCTCAGCTGTAGCTTTGTGCAGAAAAATAAACTGTAAAAAGCAATGATGCTTATATGAAAAATAACTCAATTTCCACTTCTCACAAATAAAGTTATTTATTTAAATAAATAAATTAAAGCAATTTCAATCTAGTTTTAGCTGTGTTTTTATTTGGGGGAGTGGGCATCTCTTTGGGTTTATGTGTTTCCTTGAGATCTCCCTGCTGGGTGAGCACTTGAGGTTCATCTGATTTGTTGTTGCAATTTCAATGTCTGTAATAGAGGAGCCTGTGGTGGATGGGGGAGTGGTCCTCTGCTTCCCATCTGCTGCAATCATCATGCAGAATTGGTGAGCAGACTCAGACTTTACTCAGCTGTTAGGTAGAGGAATTTGGACTTCACCTTTTTTCTTGTAGCTGTTCATGATTTCACAGGCTCAGGCTGGGGCATGCTGAGGTGTCACCGTCAGTGCTTATGAAAGTATTTTGGTTTTTTTCCCATAGGAGGAGGAAAGACAGTGCTCTGAGGGAAGCAGAAACTGGCAGGATTGAGCAATGTGACAAGGACAGTGAAGCTCATCTAATTTTGCAGTTGAGGATTCTGTTTGATTGCGTCCTAAACATTTTGGTACTGAAATATCTTTTCTAATCAGAATAGAAAGTTGAAACAGAGCAAGAATGAGAAATTGTGACTAGACAATATTTAGCAGCATATATTTTGGTGGTAGTTTGCTAGTCATGATAGTTCTTAAAACAACAAAACCAAGAAGCCTCCAAACTCTTGGGAAAAAAAAAAATAACCATGCTTAAAAGCTAGACCAAGATTCTCATTCTGTGTCCTTCTAGAAGCAATGACTATATAATGTGACAAAAAATGAGCATACTGTAGTACGTCATTATTAGTGTAATAAGAAAGCTATTCCATGCTCTACTTGCTTTCATGCTATTAATAAAAGGCTGTCACACTACATTACTTTGTTTCTGAGCTGTGACTTAAATTTTTCACCCTTCAAGCAGGCCAGATTCAGTGATCTGATGCCCTCTACATTATTTCATATATGGAATCAGATGAAGTGACAAGAGTAGCTGCAGGTTATAAAACATTCCAAGAGGATGCAACAAAAGGCATCATGAGACTTTGACAGGTAGTGAATTACATCAGAGATGCTTAACAGAATTGAAATGTTGCGATGTAGTTCAGTTTGATGTGATAATAAATGTAATGCAAGTATTTTGCTTTATGCTAGCGTTTTGTAATGAAGCATGCATGTAAATATGTAGAAGCTATATCCTACTTGGAGAATATCTGAGCTGAAATTAACTAAAGATTGTAAGCAAGGATTGGTGTTTGCCATATTGTTGCTCATCTTTAGCCAGTTGCTAACACCTGCTGTTTGTGGAGGTAGTAATTTGTCTGCTGGTTTGTTTCAACCAAATCTTATTGTCTCTGGGCTGTTAGGCTAAGATATAGGACCAGAGAATCATTTAGGTTGGAAAAGATCATCGAGTCTGTTACCCTAACACTGCAAAGTCCACCATAAACTGCAGTAAAAGTCGTTGTATCAATGCCATGTTCTTAGAATTTCAAGACCCCAAGAAACCCACCTCGAGTAAGACAGATCAGCATGCAAAGTGGTGTCTCAGCTTGCTAATGTGAAAGGGTTAAGTAGTGATGGCAGAAAAGGGGAAGAAAAATCTTGCATAGGAGCCAGAAGCATGCCTCAGGTAAGAAACAAGCTTTTTAGGCATTCTCAAGGACAGTCCAGTCTTACTGAAGAAGATGAATTTGGATTGCTGGATGTAGCTTGCTGGTGGAGACACTGAAACTTTTAATGAAAAATGCTTGCCTGAGAAGGAGCTGTCCTAAAGCAGTACTTGAGAGGCAGCAGGGTGAAATGAAGGTGTGCTCAGCTGTTAGGCCTCCCAGGAACTCTCCAAGGGGCTGAATGGTTTTATTATGAAGAGCTGCTGGGAAGTGTGGGAGGGGGTAGTGGTAGTGGATGGGCAGGTGAATGGAAAATGCAAGGAATTAGTTTCAAGTCCTGGGGAATTGTAGGTGAACTCTGCCTAGTGTCATAATCTGCTGTAATAAAATGTAAAAAGAATACTAGCTTTATTGTAATAGGTATTTATTATTCCTCAAACTGAAAACAGAAACCTGACAGCTGTAGTGGAAAAGTTCTTTGGATAGTATTTCACTGGGTGATGAAAGCCCAAGGAAAAAGGCTTTTGTCCCTTTTTTATTGTTATCTCTTTCCTGAATTTGACTGTATCAGCAAATTAAGTCCTCATAAATGGTACCTGTAAAAATAGACAAGCTGATTAAGTACAGAGTCTTGTGTGCTTTTGTCAAAATGCACTGTGCTTTTTATAAAAGGTAGTAGACTGAAATAACTTAAAATGAGTGCACTGATGCTGTGTTTTGAGAAACTTGATGGAAGGAAGATAATGGGACTGCCATATCTGGGTACAACTGGGTAGGAATTCCATTACAGATGAGTTGCTTTAGTAGAAAGATGATGTATGATTAAGGAGAATGGGATCAAGTCAGAAGTGTTAAGTGCTGTGTAATGTGATGTGCCTTAAAAGGAGATGAAGTGGGTTAATACTGTAGCTATGCTGTTGACCACATTGTCAGGATACTGACAATTTTGTAAAGTGCGAGAAGGCATGAAAGAACATAAGGAAAAAGTTATAGTAATAGCAGTAAACTTAATTTGTTCTCAGGAGGGAGGAAGACCAACAACAAATCTCCCAACTGAATATGGTGAAGAAACAGTGTTTTTATTTTTATTTTTATTTTTTTTTCTAGTTCTCAAGGATGTACTTTGATCATCTGCATCAATGTGCAAAGAGGAAATTTTAATTGTAAGGAATACAGGAGACTTGGTTCAAGATCTTACTAAGCAATCACCTTGTAAACATTACCTGTTTTGAGGTGGTGTTTGGCATTTCTGTATGAACAAAAGCATTAACTTTTATATATATATATATATATAAAAGTTAAAAAAAATAATATATATATATTATATATATATATATATATAAAACTCCCCTTCCCAAAAACAAATCAAGCCTCATGGACTCAGTGAAGCCAAATAAGAAGCACTGAAGTGTAGCTGTGAAGGTGTCCTGTGTATGTCACAAAGACCAGATAAAGACAGCGAGAGACTTAGAAGTAATATATATTTTAAAAAGGGGTTTAAAAAATATAGACGAATCTACTGGTCAAACAGAATGGAGAAAGCTGATGGTAGTGATCCCTCAAAAAGCAGTACTCTTCCTCCTTCCATTTTCTTAGACAAGAATGCAGATTTAAAGTTAAAACCCTAAGATAACATCCTTATCCATGGCAGTGGGAAGCATGCGTGAAAGGCTGTACTCTTAAGTGACACTAGGGAATTCTCAAGAAAGGTGCTGCTACAGCAGGCACAGCACTGGAGTTCTTTGCTGTAGTGTTCACTGCAGGGACTGTAGAGAAATACTCAGACTTAAGCATTTCTTACAGGGGTGGACAAGAAGAGCTGCCTTTGAATTAACGTGTTGAGAGTAAAATGAATAGGAGAACATTGTGCAAACCAGATGATACACACTCAAGCTATAAAGTACCTCAGATGTGGAAGTGTCAGATTTTTTGTCGTAAGTATGTAATCCATCCCTTAACATCAGGCTGTGTGTGCTGGAGGAGTGGAAGATGCAAGTGCAGTACTATAGAGGCCTAGGAGAGAAGTAGAACTGGGGGTTTCAAGGAAGTAAAGTATCATAAAAATTCTGTGAACAAATAAATGCAATAAAGAGATGGCTTTTTTTTAGTTACAGGTCATGTTTCATGAAGCAGTTAGAATCCTTTGGGGGAGAAACAAGTATATGGCTGGTATAATGTACTTCGATTTATAAAAAGCATTTGACAAGACCTCCTGCCAAAGGCTTTTAAAGGAAGTCAGCTGTTGTGGATTAAGAGGAGCTGCCTCCTGTTGTATTAATAGCTGGCCAGAAAATGGGAAAAAGGTAAAACTAAATGACCAATTTCCACAGATACCTTTCCAGTGGACACTTCAAGGAGATGTGCCCTCAGAAAATTCATACATGTTCTAGACAAATGAACAAATTATGCTGGTGTTCAGCTGGGAATAAAAAAAATTATATAATCCAAAATTGAGATGTTTCAGAGGAATTTCAAAATACAGAGAAAGTGGACAATAAGTAGTTGCTGGGATTCAGCACTGCTAAATGCAGAGTAATGCGTATTGCAGGGAGACAATGAAAACAGTTCTACTTACATGGCTGACTTAACACAGTTCTAATTAATTGTGATCCTTTGGGAAAAATTTTGTTCTTGTGGGTAATTCTTTGAAGGCGTAAGCTTTGTGTTCAGTAGCTGTAAAAAACGGAAACAAAGGCAGAAGTGTTTAGGGAAGGAGGAGGAGATGAAAAACAGAATATTACTGTTACTCCTTGGTGTACTGGGCACTGTATGCATTTTTGGTCACTGTCTCAGACCATAAGTAAATCTGGTAATGGTGACTGGGATAATCACTATGGTATGACTTCCATTTGAGGGAAAGCTAAACAGGATTGAGAGGTGAAAGGATAGTTTGTAGATAAAATTTAAGTAGGAGGTTCTGGAAAAGGGACCCAAAGGGTGTGTTTTCATGCTTTTATCCCCTATCAAGTCCCAGTGCTTCATTGCAAGGGAATTTCCATTACATGGATTCTTGTATGAGTATGGAAAGATACTTTGCAGAGCGGATTTTATGGAGAGGCCTACAGAAGATCTTGGAAAAGAGTCATAATGAGTTTAAGAATTGATGTTAAATATAAGAAAGTGCTACAAAGAAAAAGCATTTTGAGGTGTATCAATGATTCTGTAGTTTATGAATATCTCCTGTGTAAAACTGCAAATTTTGGTTTTGATTATTTAAATATAGGAATGCAGATGTGGGTTAACTTGGGCATGTGAACTCTGAAACCTGCAAAGCAGCATTCTTAATGGAGGTGTTAATGACCTACAGCCCTGATTATCCACAACAGGAGAAGTTGTAGTGAAAACTTTGAAACCAAAGCAGCTTTAATTTAGTCACTTTCCTGCAGGCCTGAAGTGACAGCTTTGGCCGTAACTTTCACCTTCTTAAAGGGAAGGATTTTGTTTCCTGTTCAGAGGCACTGGTGAGTGTTTCTGGGTCAGGTTTATGGCTAAGCACTGCTCTTTTATGAAGAGGAATGCAGGTGTTACAGCTTCAGTTATAGAAAGTTTCTCTGTGTGTCACCTTGAATGACTCAACAGATGGATGAGCTGAAAAGTCTCCTCCTTGTGGGTTGTGGTGGTTGATGAGCACCTACCATAGATTGTTTTCACTTATTATGGGTAGCAGAAAGAAAGCTCATCATCTAATATAAGCTGCTAGAAACAAATTTGATGAAAGAGAGATTGTTAACCCTTCCTTTTGTTTCCCAAAACACCAGTGGAAATCCACCACCTCTGTAAACTGAGTAAAAAGAAAAATTAGGTAGCTCTTCTCACATGAACTGGGTAGATCTGACAAACAGTTTTGCTTAAAATTCTGGATTTTCTCTTTAAATTTTCTGTACTTATGTTTATGTGTTATGCAAAATAGAATAAATTGTAGCTTACGCATTACAAAAAGGGAACAAAATAGACTGAATTCTAGCTTATGCATTACAGAAAGGGAGCAAATAAACTTTATGTTATTCTAAACAACAAGGGTAAAATAATCCTGTAACAAGCAATTGAACAAATACTACAAGGTCTAACAAAATTTTCAAAACTCCTTTTAGAATCATAGAATAGTTAGGGTTGAAAAGGACCTTAAGATCGTCAAGTTCCACCCGCCCTGCTATGGGCAGGAACACCTCGCACTAAACCATGTCACCCAAAGCTCTGTCCAGCCTGGCCTTGAACATTGCCAGGGATGGAGCATTCACAACTTCCCTGGGCAACCTATTCCAGTGCCTCACCGCCCTCACGGGAAAGAACTTCCTCCTTATATCCAATCTAAACCTTCCCTATTTAAGTTTTAACCCCTTGTCCTGTCACTACAGTCCCGAATGAAGAGTCCCTCCCCAGCATCCTTGTAAGCCCCTTCAGATACTGGAAGGCTGCTATGAGGTCTCCACGCAGCCTTCTCTTCTCCAGGCTGAACAGCTCCAACTTTCTCAGCCTGTCTTCATACAGGAGATGCTCCAGTCCCCTGATCATCCTTGTGGCTTCCTCTGGGCTTGTTCCAACAGCTCCATGTCCTTTTCATGTGGAGGACACCAGAACTGCATGTAGTGCTCCAAGTGGGGTCTCAAGAGAGCAGAGGGGCAGGATCACCTCCTTCAACCTGCAAATTTACAGGTGTTGAGACTGTTTTGTCCAAATTCTGCAGCAGCTACTGTGATAATGTATATTGTGTTGAAGCAACTGTTAATCCAATTGAAAAAACTAATTAAGAATTTACTTTGCATTTATTTGATAATAACCCATAGAGTAAGGAACTGGCAATTCACCATAAGTGAGCTGACGTTGCCAGATTTCCATCTGATAAAAATGCAGCCTTCAAGAGAAGCCTTCTTTTGAGAGCTGAAAAGACTTTCCTCCTTCTAAGCTCAGCAGCAGGAGAACACCATTAGAGAACAGACTAGGGATTAATCATGGGCTATAACTGCTTATTGTGACCCAGCTCCATTTTTTCCTGACGTTTTAAAGCCAGACTCTTTTCACATATCAGTATGCAGGTAAAGTCTTCATTTGTTTTGTTCAGCATCTACTATTTCTACATACAGTGAAATGTAGCTGCTATAATTTGGTGGTTTAGATTCTTTATATTTTAATCTCTCTGGAAATGGTATTTGGAGGAAGAAGTCAAAATTGGAGACCTGCCTGTAGAGGCATCTCAGAGTTTGCAACAGACTAATAACTGTACTGGGTGTTACTGACCTGGCTGGGACCCTGTACTTCTAGCACTAGGTTTGTACTAAGCAATTTGCTGTGGACAGACGGAAGGAATAATGACATGTAATGGTCTCTCTGTTCCTGTTCCATTTCCCTGTATCCCTGTTGATGTATTTGGATCCTACTTCAAAAATACTTGTGAGAGGTAAAATGTCAGTCTTTGCCTAGACAATTTGATGGGGTAATAGTGCTCCCAGTGAGGGGAGACTATCTTTCTGTCTTCAAGTCAAACGTGGGTGTATTTCTCTGGACTTTAAGATACATTTCCTAGTGGAAATTATAACAGGGACAGTAGTGGAGCACATTCAGGCATCAGAACATGCTCTGTATCTTGTATTTATTGCAGGGTTTTGGAGTAACTAAATGTACTCGTCAGTACCTAACATACCTACATGGGTGCATTTCTGATGTGGCATCAACACATCTCTTACACAGCTGAATGTGGGAGGAGGTGTTCAGAGTGATTAAAAAAATCTTTTCTTTTATAAGGTTATGTTCTCAATATCTTGAGCTCCTCCCAGACTGGAAGTGGGCCATGGCCAGTCTCAGTTTCTCTCTGCTTTGCTCCCCTTCCATAGAAAAGCCCCCTACTACCTGTGAGCCTTCAGTGTTTCAGTACTTTAAATGAAGTACAAGTCAAATCTATACCTTAAATGTAAAACAAACTTCTTGCTTCACTGGAAAGTCTTTTTGTACCAAGTACAGGACAGCCCTGTGTAATGTCTTCTTGTGTCAATGCTATGGCTGTGTCTCAACTCCTTGCAGACCTGAAGTGCAAGCAGATGCATAGGCAGAGAAATAAAATGACAGAGGAAAGAGAATAATTGCATTTGATGGTTTTTGACAAGTTCTTCTTGAACTTGGCTTTATATAGTGTGAAAGATATAGGTATGGGTTGACAGCTTATAGATGCTGTGGAATAGCTCAGAATTCCCTGTGGCAGAAGGAATGTATGGTGGAGCAGAAGAGAGGTACCAGTGTACAGTGAGTGGTTAGATTTGTGGAGGAAATGATCACAAATTTAAGGGTCCTTAGAGAGTACTATTACCACTTCTATGATGTACTGTTTGTGGCAAACTCAGGATGCTTTGAATGGTTAGGATAAATCTGATACGGTTTGATAAATACCAGAAAATTTTGTGAAGATGGACTGTCCCTAAAACGTCTTACTGGTGTTTACACTCTCTCCTTTAGTTAGATTAACTTTCAAAGGTGCACAGAAGATAATACAAGGGAGAATGCCTTCCTCTCCTGTTGTCTGTCAACAGATAATTTATTTCTTCCCATCAAAAGCCATCCCACTTTCCTCTCTTTTTTCTCATCACTACTTACAGTGATTCACTAGTTTAAAATTATTGCACCTAAGCCTTTCTTGCTGAGAGTTTTGTCTGAGTTATGATTGAAGCAAAAGCATTACAGTTGGATTCAAAATCCTGAACTAAAGCATGGCAGGAGAGGCTGGCTTTGAAATTGCATCTTCTGAAGTTCATTAATTACCTGTATTCCTGTACTAAGGATTTGTACAGTACACAGACACACTTTCTAAATGGCCACCTCTTCTTGGAAGTGATAGTGATGAGGCTATGCAGTCACAGACATTTCACCCCAAATCAGGTTTAGAGGATCTGTCTTTGGTCTTCGATGATTCAGTGGAAGGGTGTTTAGGATATAGTTACCTAGTGCTGCAGGCAGCAAGTGTGATGAGTTTCTGAAGTCTGCTTGTCAGGGATTTTGGTGAGTATCCCCTTTAGAAACATACAGTGTCCTCTACATACCTTTCAGCAGTCAGTAAGTATTCAGCAGCTACCTTCTGTATCACTGTCACAAATTTAAACGAAACATAGAAAACTAATTGGAAAGATAAAAGCACAGGATTTGTATTTCACTGAATTCATGTATTTCTCCTGAAAAGTAGACCTGATTAAAATGAAAACTGTGTCGCTTTGTTAATAAATTATTCAGTTTAGTTTAAAATCATTCAAAGTAAATAGTTTTTTTTAACTGAGATGCCAAATGTTTAAGGGGGAGAAACAAAACTGGCCACATTACCAGCTGAGCATTTGTAGCTGAAGTAAGCTAAAGAAGTTTTTTATAAGGGTCTACTGGAAAGTCAGAGATGTATTTTTTGTTGATCATTATTATTTTATTGTAGTCATTTGACTTCAGTTCAATGCTTAGGTTTGAAAAAAGTAGAATGGTTTATTTTCTCTTTCAGTGTATGAATAAAAATGAGGTATGAGATAATGAGAAGCGCTGCTCATAAAATGTGGAAGGGCTTGGTGATGAGAAGCGATCAATATTATCTCTAGCTACTGAGCTCAACCACGTATGTCCAGTAAATTAGTTCACTTTTAAATGCAAGAGGTGGTAAGATAAGGTTATTCATGTCTCTGTAGCATATAAGATTGTTTTATTGAGTAGAGGATAAAGACACAACTGGGGGTTTGGGTGTGGAACAGAGGGAAGTATGATTTAATGTGGACTGGAGCAGTAGTTGGGCAACATATGTAACCCAGCTAGAATATCAGATAAGGTCAGCAAGGAGTAACTGAAATGCTTTGTTTTCTAATGTACAAGAATCTTGGCAGCAAAACAGAAGAACTAAACCAACCATTGCCAGTATTCAAATAGTTTTTTACAGCTTTACCAGAAATATGGTGAAGCAGCAGGCAAGGATTGAATAGAAATATTATAAGGCATACAGTGATCATGAATAGTTGGAATAAAAATAAAGGTTAATGTGAAATAACTTGATCTTCAATCTTGATTTAAGATCCATTCAAATAAAATCAAGCTGCAAATTAGAACTGTGATGCTATCAATTGGGGGAATGAACCTTCCAGGAGATTGTAGCTGGGGAAGAAGAAGCCTGAGTGATTTTAAAATGGATGCTAGAAAGTGCATGAGAAGTATTTCATGACATGTTTCCTGTAGCAGCACAGGATTGAATTTGATGAGACAGGACAATCCCACCTATCCTAGATTGTAATGAAAGTCTTTCATTGCTTTGCAAAATGTGAAATGGCAGTTATGTGCATTTTAATTTAATTCCAATTTCCATCTGAAAGCTGCTTGATTTAAAGAGGAAAAACACACAAAACTGTTCATGTGGCGAATGAGAAGCAGCATTCACCATTTCCTAGAAAAATAAAAAGATATATAAAATTAATAACCTTGATTTAAAGCATGTTTAGACAGAGGGTGTAGAATTCCATCTAAGAGTAAACCAGACAGACAGTTCTTGGGCTTGAGTTGATGGTGATGATCAACTGAGAAAGAGCCTTTCTTTTAGAAGGCAACTTTTTGTTTTCTTTATTGTCTCATCACTTTAGATGCTTCTATGACCTTGGTGTAACCAGCCCGACTCTAAAGAATCCAGGCATATGGTTTACAAGTTGTAATTCTAATCATTAAACAGTGCAGGTGATGGGTTTGTTTGTTTGTTAGACCTGTTTAATCTGCAATAATAAATAGCCTTGAAGCAAAACCGGATTTTACAGTCATTGGGTTATTTTTCCTCTGCATGTTTTTAATAGCCACTTTAATGTGACCTGATGTGATTTGCATGTGTCATGAGAAAGAAGGTGTATTTCATTTTAATCACTTTATTGGTTAATTTGCCAATTGATAGATTAAATCTTGTTAAATAATGTAGGATAATAATGGCCTCTATTTGAATGTTGATATCAACATTCCTGTTTTAGTATTGGAAAATTAAGTTGATTATTGCCACAAATACTGTTCCATGACTTCCCTGCT
>JBCJKH010034587.1:0-17965 GCA_039877255.1 Loriculus beryllinus
ATGCTGAGCATCCTTGATATGTAATGTTTCCTGTGGGATTTACACCTTTCTGTTTCATGAACATTACTTACTTTGACAGAGACAGACTTTATCATCCTGCAGAATAATATGTAATTTATTGGATTCTGCAAATTTAGAGGTTCGCTTGGATGCAATGCACTCCAGTGTGTTTCTGATTGTATGAAACATTCTGTGCATTTCAATGATAGTGCTGTAAATTAACGAATCTACAGAAAATATCTCTTTTTTTTTTTTTTTTTTAAGCCAAGTACAGCCTATCCATTGGTGGATCATATGAACTTTATCCCTCTAGCAAGCCTACTCAGAAGAAAGCCTTGTGTAGTAATTCCCAGATGGTGAAGAATTGTTTTTATATTTCAGTTAAGGTCTGAAATTGGGAAATTTCTCTTTCACACCTCAGTTTCTGTGTAGCTTGCACTATTATGCTCAGCTGTATTATAGAGCAAGAAGCCTTTAAAATATGTAAATTTCCAGATGAATTTCTGAACAGAGAATGGTCGTACAGACTCAACACATTCCAAAACCAGAGAATGTCAAAAGAAAGGAAACAGATCAAAACACTGGTTTTGACATTACTTTCAATTAAAGCTGCATCTGTGAGGTCCACATACGCTTGGTGAATTCTTAAGGAAAGAAAAGACATGAAGAAATTATTTTTATAGTGGATGGTGGAGGAATACCAAGTAAAAGGCAAGCACTATTTCAGTACATTAAAATCCCCTCTGGTACTGATTTCAGAAAATCAAATTCACTGTCTTAATCTCAAAATTATGCTATTCTGAAAGGAAAAGTCTTAAATTTAAAAAAAAAAATCAGAAATCTTATAAATTAGGTGAAACAGAATGTTACCTATATGCTTATTACACCTCAGAGCCTCATTGTTTTTAATCCTGAGTCAATAAATTTATAAATTGATGGAGATTCTATTATGTCTTGTAGGATATTCCGTGTCAATTCCCGATTTTAAATACCTCCTCTTCCTAAAGGAAATCTGAGTGTCTACACAGCTGTACATTTATGCAAAAAAACTCTCTCAATACTCCATGCAAAAAATGCATTTTAGCATTCAAATAAGCATTTTGGATTTTAAGCAGAAGTTTACACATAAGTGTCTGACATACGTATTCCTTTATACATAGCTAGTATGAAAGAAGCTTATCAGCTTTAGTTAAAGACTATGAAAACAATACTAAAAGTAAGGAGAAAACAAGTCTTGTGGGCTGAAGAAAGGAGAGCAAACAAGAATATGTAAAAGTTGCTCTCTCAAAAAAAAAAAAAAAGAAACTTTCAACAAAAAACAAAACAAAACAAAACAGAAAAACCTCCCAAAATTCCCACAGAAAACCAACTTTTAAAATCCAGAGAAAAAGTTTATTTATTTCTGTATGACTTCACATATTTGACACCTCCTGATCCTTGAAGCAGCAGATTTTTCCACCTTAACATCTTTGGTGAGACATTTTTCTGGGGATCTGCCCCTCTTGGTGCAAAATTCTCATGCCCCATTGGCGCAATATACACTGTCCTTGCCAAATAAGACTTAGAGCATCGGTTCACGTGAGTGGCAGGAATTATCCTGGTTGGCTGTAAGATCACCTTGCCAACAAATTTGACCTGACACCTCCAACCAGAGTTGATATATGTGCAGTAGTTACTCAGGCTAAACTCCTGATCAATATGTCAGATTTTAAAAGTCATTGCAACAAAGTAGAACTGGGATTATGAGGCACCTGCATTCACAGAGACTGTGGAAAGACAAGTCTCAGACACTTGTATATTACATGTCACACCTGATGACATGATGAAAGATCTGAGCATAAGGCCCACACTTCCATGTCCAGTTTAGCTGTGACCTATTAAGGAGACCAAAAATGTGCAATATGCATAAAAAGCAGGCTAATAATGCATACACACACACAGACACAGGCTTCAGCTACCCAGAACACCAACACTTTTTGAAAACCACATGAACTTCCCAAACTACACCATAAACATCCATTAACATGATAATACCCATTAATCCAGCCAAACACAACTCATTTGTCATCTTTCTGTTGCAAACCATCTGTGAGCGTGTAGGAAGGGGAGGGGGGGAAATTCACAGTGCTATCTGTCGGGGGATTAGCTTCACAAGAAGGACTGATTTTAAGTAAATCTGTGGTAGGAAAAGGCTCATTTGTTTCCATTTATTGAAGGACCTTTTTATTATTGGACTTTCAGGATCTTACTTAAGTCTTAAGCAAAGTAGTTACAATGGGTTAAAGAATAAAAGTGTCACCCAGCATTCAAATTTTATTGTTGCTGTTAACATCATAAATATGTTATATTATTTTGTTTTCCCTATGAACCAAGAGGTGCATTTTAGAGGATATATTGGTGTTTGATCTGGTAGGAATTATTTCTATTTTAAAAACTCTGGTTTTGCATATTCTGTTGTTTGCATAGGTTTCTTCTGTTGCCTATGAAGAGGTAAATCTATGAGGCTGTAACCTGATAAAAGGCATCCTGGCTCTAGACAGGTCGTGGGTGGCAAAGTATAGATCAGCATGATAAAATCTCTAAACAATGTAAATTGCATGTAACTTAGCCTCCGTCCCTTACAGGTGTTGTTTCCATTCTACATTATCATACGTCTTCCTCTGTCGTTCCCAAAGATCTTCTTTTTCAGCCTAGAAGAATACAAGAGGCAGAATATAAACATTTGGTACAGTTTGAAGGAGAGATAATATTGGTTAAAGATATCTGAGAAAATGAAACCACCATAGAGGGCAAAAAAAAAAAAAAGACTTTCATTTTTATGCTTGGAATTTTATCTTAAGCATGAAAAATCAGTGTAGGTATAAGTCTTGTTTAACTCCCACTGATGAATATTGAGGCTACATAGATGGTCATTTCCCTCTGCTGCAGTACAAGAGTTCCTATGTAACTCTGCTAGTCAAGAAATTTTAAGGCATCCTGCTAACTTTAGAGGGGTATAATAGTATTCTACTAAAGTGGTGAATTTGGTGCTACCTAATATGCAAAGTAACCTTACACACAGAAATTTAGGAAAACCAAAATTTTATTTACAAGCTCAATTCTGAAGGATTTTGAAGTGTTTTGTTTTTCCCCCAGTTCAAAAATAACATTTATTTGGCAAATATTTTGAAATAACACAGTATGAAACTGAAATAGAAAAGGGACACTTTACAATGGAGTTATGGATTCAGAAACAGACTGCAGTGTAAGAGCCCAAATCTCATCTTATTAATGGAAATCTCTTACAAGAAGAGTCGGAACTTTGTGAACATTAACCCAAAACATGCTGTGACGATAAGACTGGTCTTCATGTGGGAAATTAATGAATCTAGTAATTTATTACTGAAGTACTAAATCTAGATTCTTCTTTTACTCGTAGCAATGTAGTTAGTAGTTTTTTGAGACTTGCATATTTTTGTCTGTTAACATCACTCAGAAAAACATTGCTAAGGTCTCTGTATGGCTACTTAGCTATTTTTCTGAAGGTATTACTGAAACAGGTCTGGGGAAAATCATGTCTGATATAGCCTTCAGAAGTTATTTATTATAGAAAGACCCTCCTTTATAACTTTAAACCTATATGAAGTTAGTACCTCCTGTTGTTTGGGGAAAATAAAAAATGTATGTCTCTATGACTGTTTATATATCCTAATAGTGTAACTAAATTGATGTAAAAAGATCTGGTCAGTCTCTAACATTTTTCCATTAAAAATTATACAAAGGATTTTTTTGTTTGCCTTTTTTTTTTTTTTTTAATTTTGATTGACAGTAGTACACAAGCAATAGGAATAAACTAAAACAAACCCCAAATTTCTAATTATCATGCTTTCAGGAACTTCATTTAATATTTCAGTTCAGCCTCCCTTTCATGGTAAATTAAAATCTGACACTGAATTAGTCTAATTGATAAATGCACCAAATTATCCACACCAAATCCTATGTGTTTGAAATTGGAAAGTAAAATAACCAAGGCATTATTTTTATATTGATGGTTTTGTCTGCAGTAGGAAAATCAACTGAGGAGAGAAGAGCAGCATTTAAGAATGACCCCTTTAGTGGTCAGGAATTCTAAAGTGAAGATTATTAATAAGAGAATGACGTGAGGGAGAAAAGGTTCATTTGTTTCTGTAACAAATCTCCAATACCTGCCTTTCTCCCACAGACTTATAAACCCCCATCTCCACCTATGTCACTATATTTTGTAACCAACAGCCTTCCAATTTTTCAAAACCAGAAAATTCTTTAGAATCAGAAAAATTTCTATAATTATGGCCCTGAATTCACTGCATAAGTCATTTTCAGTGAATATGAATGCAAAAAAAATCTCTTTTATACAAAATTGTTACATTTACATTGTATTCATACATGAATACAGTCCCTGCTTAGTTTCAGTGTATTACATGCATTTGTAATGGAATTGTTCCCATTTCAGTACTTGTGAACAATACCCTTTATATCTTTCATATGAGAATAGACATTATGAGTCCATTAATAGGCAAGATTTGTCCATACAATACTCTGGGGAATACTCATGCAAATTTACATACTTTTCCTAAATATGTATGTGAACTTGAAAGATCGCACTCTTAGACATAGAGAATGTATCATTTGAGACAAACTGATCTTTCATCCCTCTCAGACCTGCTACTATATATGTGGTGAACTGCATTTACTGTTTCTTTTTAACATGACAATCCTAAACTACCACACTTCTAAAGCTTATTCAAAGTTGGTAGTGATCATAAAGATTTTGTCCTTCCTTAATCAAATAAATACAAATTTGCTTAAGCATTTAGACACCTACGCAAAATTGTCTTTTTCTCAACAGAGCTGAGCAGAAAAATGAATGGAATAATGAATGCTAATTATGAGACATGGTCAATGTCTCTAAAAAGAACCACTTTCCCTTGGGGAAAAGAAAACCCAAAACAAAAGCAAAACCAAAAAAGCAATTTGGAATTTTAAAATTAGATAAAATTAATCCAGAATAGTGAACTAAAGTTTAGCTACAATAGCCTACATTCCTTTAACATTTTTACTCAAATGTTCACTGTAAGGGATCCTTAGAAAGTATCCTGGAAAACACATTGCAGCATCATGTGCAAAAGTGCTAAAACTTTCATTTTTTTCCTTTGAGCTCCTGTCTGGTTCCCTTCTCTTTACCTCCCTTTTGGCTGCTGTCAGTTTGGGCAGTCAGTGTTTCCATTCTGTGTATGACATCTGTTGTAACCGTATCTTTGTCCCTGAACAGTGCTCTTAAAAAAATACTGTAAAAGAAATAATGAGTGGTGTGATCACACTACAGGTGAACAATGCTTAAACAATAGTATGTTAACAGTGTTCACATGTAAGAATGAATAGAAAAGTACACAGTAAGGGAATAAATGATGCTTTCAGTTACCAGGGCAGGTACAAAAGCTCTCAGCCTGCATTCGAACTCTGCTAAATAAATGAGGCAAGGTGGCCAAGTGGTAGAGACAGGCTCACATCCCCACTGCTCAGCACTGGATCGCTCTATAGCAAACTGTCTGGGCACACTTCCATTGCTGTGCACTTTGTGGTGGGGTTTTTCTGTGCCTCAGGTGGCTCTTCCAGTGCTAAGAAATATAATAATTCTGCATGTCTGATTTTTTCTGGGTTCACAGTAACTGGAAGTAATGTGAGAGCTATTTTGCAGTGGACCAAAGTACTGTTCTCATTTCATCCAAATGAATAAATATGTTGCAATGTAGCTATACCAGAATGATGGTTTTACTGGGATTATGCTAGATTAAACTATTGAATAACTATTTGAGAAGACCTGATTCCTGTGGAGAACTGATAACTCAGTTACCAGTTGAGAAGATCCTGCCTTTCTATATTACTGACGTGACATAGCTAGTTACAAGCAACTTTTTACTACAGCCTGCCATATTTCAGAAGGAAAACGCATTCATTAAGAGTCCCAGAATAGAGAATATGTAAGTATGTGCAAAATGTTATGTACACCAAGAAGAAAAATAAAAGCAAGTACAAATATCTGTATACGGTTTGTGGTGAAGTTTGAAAGTGATAGTAGAAAGGAGCAGGCACAAATCATGTTACTTATTACTTGGATTTGTGCCTACACCTGTTGCACATGTATTTGAAAATACCAACCTTTGCAAAAGGCGGATCATTTCTTCTTGATACTTTTACACTAAGAAACTGATGCATAATCTCCCTAAGATTTGTATTTCTGTGCATTCGATAAATTGTTTTGAATGTCTGTGAGTCACATATATATACATATCTTGTTGTGTGTTTTTTCTAAATTCCCAGTTATGTTATTTACCGTAGTGTATTGCCTGCGCAGGGTAACTCTAAGTTTTCTTTCTTCAAAGAATTCTTATCAAAAACACATATATGTTGGGGTGATACAGTAAACAATGTGGAGGGATGCGCACAAATTGAAATAGATTGGCCAAGTAAGGGAAGGGAACTGAAATCTGCCTAATTGCTTAATTGGTTGAAAAAAAACCTGTCATAAAGCATATGTAGACACTAAAATCTGGGTTATGATTAAGATCACCTTTGTACCTGAAAGAAATGGAGTCAGTGCCTTGGATGCCTAAAACTTTTAACATGGATTAGTAGTCTGCTATCTCTGGCCAATTAAAAGCAGATACAAAAGTACCTTCTATGTTGAAAAGAATGAGAAAGAAACAAACAGTGTTTAATATGGGGAAAAGGAGAGTAACAGAAAAAGTAATTTCACAAGCTATTTATTGGAATGGAGAAAAACAACTCTGCTACATGAAATAAAATAGTTTATTTTGTGCAGATTTAGTACTCTGTTCATTTTTAAAATGAATCAACCATAGGCATTTACCTTAGGAACATAAAAATTGCTTATTTCTGTTCTTTAGAGTTTAACAGAACTATGGACTGATGTTTTCACAAGGCATCAGTCACACTTCCACAGAATTTGCTGATATAAATAGAAAAACTTCATTTTAAAGGATAAATAAAGCAACACTATTATCTAAACAGGGTAAAATTTAACATCCCTGTGGTTTGTGGAAATTTTTGATGTGCCTGCTGGCTTTTCAATAAAAATCAATTATGCCTTAAATGCGAGCGGTAGTCAACATACTACAGACTATAAATTCAATTTCATACTCAGAAATATGGATTAGCTGAACTTGATGCCCTTCCATTGATTTCAGAAAGCAAAAGCTGATAAGGTAAATAATAGTAAGAAGCTCTCTGACACTTCACATCAAGTTCCGGATTTCCATATTATTTTTGTAAGAACTTCCCAGCCACCACAATATCCTCCTTGTGAAATATGTATGATGAATAGATATTATATGGATCGCTGATTCATCTCTATTTACAGAATGGATATTTGGCTTTTATAATGCAAGGTGGGAACTTGATAGGAAATGAATATACTTATTTCTTTTAGCAGCATGCAAAGTATATATATACCCAGCGTGAATAAAGCCGGTGAGTAATTACAAAGCAGTCTGATTAAGCTCACGTTCTCTGACTGCAAACTTTTCTAAATGATATTTCTAGACATAAGGTAAGCCAGAGAAAACCAGTCCCTCTAACATACAAGAAAATTAAAAGTTGCTGTAAATTTAAAACAAAATTATGCCTCTGCTCTCTGAGCAGAACATCCAAGACTAATGTGAATCACAGAAAATGCGCTGTAGCTTGAGAGGGAGAGAGGAAATAATGTTAGAACTGGGAAATATGGGACGGAAGATGGTTCATGAGCTAAAACTTTAGATTATTGATTAGAAAGATGCAGTCATATCTGCAAAAAATTTTTTCCTTTCCTGAAATTACAGAACAATTGGTCTCTAAACCTTGTGTTCTTTGACTTTCAAACCGGGCCCAGTCATTCTCCTTTTCAAAAAAAATCTGATTCATTCAGATTAAATCCAAAAGGCAGCTTAAGCAGTCTTAGCCCACAAGGACTTGTTCTTACCTTCGTTCAAAGGCTTGTCATTACTTTGACTCTAACTTACAAATACTGCTTTCTTTTGTCACACATCTAGCATGTTGAAAGAGACACTGTCAGCTTATATAGGTCTTTCTCAAGCAAAGCTGAATCCCAAGAAACATCTGTGATAGACATATGGATACTAAAACCTTTTTGAAAAACCCAAGCCACTGCTTAGGACCTACTGACACGAATAATGCTTACAGCATTGAAGAACCATCAACATTTAAAATCTCAACACTGTGCAATTGGAAATGAGTTTAAAATGCCTAGAGTCCTGTCATTTCCGGAGCTGTTTTAGAAAACCACGAGCTTACTTTTTCCACAACACATCAACTGCGCTTTTGAGCTCACTTCCACTGGTAGCTCCTGCCTTAAACTGCAACCAGAACTGTGTTGAATCAAATAGTCCTCTGTTCTGATGGCTCACGACAGCAATCAGTGCCATCTCCTGCTTTTATACGTCATGGGTAAAGCACTCAATTGAGATTAACAAGATCTAAACTTTATTTCCACCTCTCCTGTTGGCTCTGGCATCAGCTTCCAGAATAGCACCTCACCCACCAAGCTGAGATGTCTCACTTTATGAAAGCACCAGCCATTTCAGATGTGTTATCCTCTTCTGTCATCCTTCTGTCATGTACTGGGCTTGTAATGCCTCTGAGCTGGACAGGCAAACTAAATTGATTAAATGCTACTGGGCCAAATGAGAAGATCTCATGCTAAGGGTGTGCTCAGAGTTATCCTACCTCTCCTTTTGCTGCAAAAGATTTCAGATGTGCCATGCAGTGGTGTGTGAGGAGCCACATCTGGAAGCCAAGCAGCAGATGTGCCAATTGCAGCCACTGGGAAGCTGGAAAACAAAACCCACCACGTGAACCCCATACTTAATTGGCAAGAGACACAGTCTACAGGGGCACCTGCTGAAGTTGTTCATAGTGCTTGGTGAGCTGGCTCCCTAATATTCTCTTACTTAATTCTAATTCTAGTTCTAATAGTAATTTATTCCTTCTTCAAATTCCTCTGCAGAACTTATTTCCAGCACAGGCCTCTGTGGATTCTGCCTTTTTAAACTAACTGAATGAGTTAATTTATATACCAAACTACTTTAGAAATGATTGAAAGAAACTTACATTATGCTTATCTAACAGAAGCATATCAACTTTTATTGTTATAGATCATTTGCTTTCCAATAATTTCCCATCTTTCCCTCTGGTCAATCTTAATGCAAGTCCCAATTTTAAAAGTCACAGCATGCAGCAATTCCCCAACAGACCCAATTGAAACTTGATTTTCAGGTGTTCTGCTTTGAAGAGCTTATTCTGTAAAGGAATATATTCAACATTTATACCCTGCTACAGCACAAGCTTTTAATTTTCATTTAAGTGGAGGTATAATTACATACAGTTCTTGCAGTGTAACTGCTGCAAATCACATCCTAAATACACAATTGTGTTAAATCCTGATTAATGAAATTTCTTTGTAAGTTAGACATTCCATGTTAGATTTATATAACAAGAGCAAATAAATCTAATAAAATCGAAAAAGCTCCTGATATTTCCCTATGTTGTTCTGATGTAACTAAAGTGTATACAGCAAAAATATACAGCATTGTTTATGCAAATATAATTTTTCTAGATACACTCAGAAAACCTCAAACATTCATAAACATCTCTCTCTTTGGGGAAAGAGAAAAGTGCCATTTAACAGGTGTTAGAATGTAAATGACATCTCATTAGTGACTTCCTTTTGCAGCTCAGAGACAAATAAAACCTTCATTTAAAAGCATTAGTGTTGCTCCTAAGGGTTTCTGGTATCATAATGTTTTGGTTTATGACGATATTTAGCCTTTTCTAACATTCCCACTTACTTCTACAGAATAAACCAGCCTCTGTCTTTAAAGTTAAAATTCAGAATAAAATCAGGGATGGAAGAAGATGACTGTACAGCTATTCATACCTTTGTCCCTTGCAAGAGAGTTGCAGGAAATTATCACCTGCTTTAACATAAGAGAAAAAGAGCAGCTCATCTTCATTCCGGACACCAACTGGATTCTAATTTGCCTCTGCAAGGTGTGAAAGCCTGTATATAGTTCCTATGTGTAGTTTTTTACAAAAGAGTTTCTCTCTATCATGCTTTTCCCAAAAAAACCCCACCCCTCCCAAAACAGTTTTGGAGAAGTGTTAAAATTACTTCAAGTGTTACTAGAATATTAATTCAGTCCTTCTGATTAGGTGAATTCTACATGCCAGTTTTTAATTTTGTTTAAAAAAAAAAAAAAAAGAAGAAGAAATAAAGAAAAGAAAAGAAAGGAAATCAAGCACAGGCACTTCTGTGGTTGCAACTTTCACTTGGCTTTCTAAGAATAAATAGTAGAGTCAAATAAATAGTGCAGTCAAATACTATATTAACAATGTGGGTGAATCATTGGCAATGAGACTGTGAAATTCAAGTACCATGCTGACCAACAAGGTTTTTGTGCACTAAGGTGTGAAGAGATGGCAGAAACTGAATGGTGTCATTCAGCATGCAAGGGAAGGAGCACAAGAATCCTCTGAGCTGGTCCTCAAGACCCATTTCTAACCAGCCAGAACCACAAGAAGGTGTATGGTTTTCCAGTCCAACACAGGACACACCTGGGAGTCAGACCCTTTCCCCGTCCTTGAGGCTGCTGTATAAGTTACTCAACAGACACAGTTTTTCCACTTTTTACATCACTGAGTAGTTAAGCTTATTTACTTACCAGGGACTGTTGGCTTAACCACTGGCTCGTGTTACCTATCACTGCAGTGATAGGCTGATTCAGGATATTTTTCTGAAGATCTCAAGGACCACGGATGAAAATGTGTACTTTCCCACCTTCTAAATTAGCCGTAAGCACTTAAGATAAAGCCCGAGGCATTATCTAAAAAGCTCCAGGCAAATGTATGTATAAGTGCAAAGATAGGAGATAACAGTGGAAGGGTAAAATAATAGTAATAATAATTTTTTGGGTGTTTTATACCATTTTGTTGTTGGTTTTTATTCCTACCCCATTTCATAAGTCAGTTTGCATACTCAAGGAGAGTATTGTTTTTAGTTCCAACCATTCCTGGGCAAAGAACTTTGCAGTGAAGGGACTGGGGGCAGAGGAGAAGGTATTCAGTGCTTTACCAGGTAAAAGGGATGTGAAGACTGTGTGAAAAGACATGCAAGAAACTGACTCTTAGTGGATGGGAACAGATTAAACTGGCAGAAAATTTTGAATGCTACAGTAAAGGTAAACAGGCAACTTTATTTACACTTGTTTAGAAAAAACAATGAATGGGATATTCAGTGTCTCTGAAAAGCAAAAAATTAACATGATGGTTCTTCAAATACATCTACTTTCTGGAGTAGTGCAATTTGCACCTATAGAGCTTGTTATCACACAATATCATTATATTTTAAAGAAATGCCTTTTTGAGAATAATGTTGAGCACATATATCTGTAATGAAAATAGCATTACAGACAGCCTAAGAGTCTACAAGTCTCTTCACACAGCTTATGCATAAAGGTAGTCAGATTTAGTCAATTTTTAAAAACATATTTTTATTTTAAAATTCTAGATTAAAAAAGTCTCATTTACTCAATTCATAAATTATCCAGTGAGTTTGCCAAATATCCACAAATTGGAAAAAAAAGTTGCAGTTTAGAAAAAAATTTAAAAACTTAAGAGAATTAATTCCCCTTTTAAAAAGTTTTGGTTCAAGTTTTTCTTTCATAGCACTCAATATATATTATGGTCCCCAGAAAGAAAAATCCTTACATTTACCATTACATTAATGTAATTTAATTATACTAAATAACTTTCCCATGCTGTTTATATATATATATATATATGTATAAACAAAGCAGCTCATAAAATATGAAGTGTTTCAGTTAGAGCTTTCCAAAATATCAACATTTAATAAACACATAGTTATGTTCTGAAAGCCATAAGAACTGCCATGCAGAATTCAGCTAAATCCCCTAGTCAGATGTAATGGGAATATTTTCTTCAGGAATCTTTTGACATCCGTTTCATTTTTTAATCAGTGTGATTGTATGGAACATGCTACAGCTCGATAGAGCACAATAAAATATTAGTTAGTGAGAGAGAATTCACTGGATATCAATCAATAATAAATTAGAACACACATTTTCTGAATAAGTGCACAATAATTGTTTGACCAATTCATTCCATATCAGTTTATTACTCAGCCAGTGTATCATCTACAATTAATCCGGAGATAGTAGGGGGTAAAAAGACAATGATGAGGATTTTTTTGTATATGACAAGCAGAAAATATTAACTGGATATAGGAATTTAGAGTCTCAGACACAGTTCTGAGAAAATTCTCTATTTAAGTAAAGAATATTTAACTATAAAGATAAATAATAAAAAACATAAAAAAACCCCACAGACCAAAAAACAGCAAAAAACCCCTTATCTTTAAGTCCAAAAATACGGTACTGTGATGTTTTGTGATTTGCTAACAGGGTCCATTTATCCAGCAGCAGCTTGGTTCGCCCCAGAAGAAAGAAGTAGCAATTCCATGCAGTGAGAGAGGGAGGTGCAGCTCACAAAGCTCTGGCATGATGTAAGGGTTTCTGCATTTTAATCTCTGTTCTCTTGTAATCTCCCTCTGTGGTTCAAGTCAAACCACTTACTCCTTTTCTGCCACTGTTTCAATTTCAATACAATTTACTTATTTCCCAGGAGAAATGGAATGCTCATTTGTTATATGTAAAGCTGACTATAAAGCAAATACAACTCTCCAACACCCACTCCGTATTACTTTGGGAAATGTGTTTTAAAATATTGGCAACTGTGGGGAAAAAAAAAAAAAAAAGGACAAAAACCTTTGGGTTCTGCAAGTTATCCTGCTACATTGGGGATTATAGAGGTTTGCTGAGAAACACACTCTCTCATCTCAATGAACTCTTAGTAAATTTCCCCGTCATCCCATGCCATACCTTTGCAATTACCAAGAGAAGAGATCTGTGACTAATAGCCACATCTCTTGTAGTCACCTAGCCATCCTCTTGCATGTTATTGACTTCAGTCAGCCTTTGGGTGACACCTTCAGCACCTGTGACAAACTGCCCCAGGTCAGGTACCATCAGGCCTCTCTTCTACCTTTTGCCTAAGGTAAGAAATTTGTTTCTCTTGTCCTGAGGACCAGACTGTAGTAAATATTCCTCAAAAACAGCCTTAAAATCCAAAAGGGTCTTCAATAAATCAATATTTATTTGAAAAACAAGAAAATACCACCGCAAAATCAAAGCTCAACTGTTCAAAAACACCTATCCCAGACTCCCTAGTGGCAGAGATTGGTCCAAACAATTGAAGTCACTGAAAGAAAACTGGAAAATATGATGTTTGGATTTCCAGAGTCCTGCCTCTCTCTCATACTGTCAAAGTCCTTGCATGACCCTCAGTACTCAATGCCTTCGAGTCCCTCAGTGTCAATGTACCTGATCCCTTTAAGCTGGATAGATACCTGTCAAATATACTCTTCAGGCTACTTTGATGTGGCCAAGTATGACCTTACTCATTACCATACCAGGCATGAAAACATCTTTGTACTGACAATAAGATCTGTTCATGCCATATGCAGCCTTCTTTCTTCAGCCTGGCTTATACTGTGTCATGCAGCTCAGTTTAACATTATATTTGCAGTTTCTGTAATTGGTATGGTACTTTGTTGTAATTGCTGCCCTACTCCCTCATCAGAAGTAAGTGGTATATCTTTCTCAGGTCTCAGAATGAATTAATATGCTTGTATCAGCTTCTCAAATATGAAGAATATCCCTCTTCAAATGCAGTTATTTAATGCTAGGTAGATTTTTATTGACATGGCACAGCATGTTACCTGAAGCTATGTCAATCAGAAATGTGGAGGGATCATATTTCATAACAATTCTCAGTTAAATACTTCTATAAAAAATGTAATACTGCCACTATCCAAAATTAAAATTACTTAAATTACAACAAAGGCAGTCTTTCCCTCATACGATACCTTTGCAGGCAAAGTTATATATACAGCCTCTCTACACATGCACCCCTCCTCCCCTCACAGTCCCTGAGTAGTGTATTCTTTAAAAGAGACTTGGTATTCATGGGAAGCTGGTTATTTTAGTGTCATCTTCTTTCTGAGACACTAAGCAGAGCCTATATGGAGACTGGTTCTCCAACACAGCAGCTTGTTAAGGGGAGTTGAGTGACATCCCAGCATACATCTAGCTTCCTACTGAGTCTCCAACATCTGTTACTGCCTAACTGCCTGAAATACGTGGTGCTTTCTAAGAAAAAAAGTAAGGTTTGTTTTTGTTTTTACACATATGCTCAGTTGAAAAGTGTGTGAGCTGATCCCTATCACATCCTTGGACATCTATGTCATTTGCTCACATACTGTAAGCTATAGACTGATTTAGCATAAGCTTTGCTCTGCTAGCATTTTCTTAAAGACACGGGAATAGGTAAATAAAGCCAGAAAGAAGTCCATATAGACTGTGAGCATTATTATATAGGCAGAAGCTATGTTGACTTGATCAAAAATTTGGGAGTTTTTTCAAATAAACTTAGTGATGGAAGCTTAACATAGCTGTAGTGGGTGATAAATCTTGAGGGCAGATCCTAATTCTGGAAATGGGCACAAAGTTTAGGCTGAAATCCAAGCATACTGCATTAAACCTAAATATTTTAAGTCTGGTATATATCAGACAGCTAATTTGTTGGATCAAGTCATCATTGCTATAAAAACCCTATACTGCCAACTTCAAGTTCAGAATTTAGCAGGGAAATGTCTGGCTCCTGTTCAAAAGTACGGTGCAGAAGTGCCTGTGCTCCCAGAATCAGTCCCTAGTGCACAGCCACCTTCAGGTAGAAGCAGCCAGACGGGAATGAACAGTGCTCTGCATGGCAAGTACTGGAAACATTCCAGATGAATGACGGGTAGGAAACAGCAGTAAAATTTAAGCATTAAATGCCACTAAAACATATATAATGTCAGAACTTTTTGAATCAAAACTAAACCCTTTGCATAAAATTCAAGGTCAGCTTAATAACTAAAATCTGCTAACCTGCAAAAATGGGGTTTAGATGATTTCAGAGAGAAAAAAAAAAAGGAGTAAATTTCACAGTGCATTCCAATAGGCAAATAATTTTGGAAGTTTGCTTAGGAATAGTTCCAGCACTAAGAACAAAATCCAGCAAAAGCCAGGATAAAGCAGCAAAGGATACTGAAAGCAGCTGGCTAATCATAGTACGGCTGATCTAAACAACAGAAGATCTAGCAGGTGAATCTTAACGGTATTACATGAACAAAGCTCAGAAAACATCAGGTTCTGTCCTATTTTATCAAATGATATAGGTATATTTAAGTAACTACAACATATTTGTATGTGTATTTTATTTAGTTACTTGAAAAAATCACCGAATATCACTACCAAAGCAAAGTCTTTGTTCAGTCTATTCCATTATGTCCCAGGGGCAGGTAATAAACCTAACCAATAAGGTTCAAAATGTAACAGGTTTTATTGAGGTAAAGGGTTGTCCTGGGTTCAGCGGTAGCAGTCATTTTTCTCCTTCTTAGTAGCTGGTGCAGCACTGTGTTTTTGGCTTTCAGCCTGAGAACAGTGCTGATAGCACCGACGTTTTTAGTTGATGCTCAGTAATGTTTATTCTGACCAAGGACTTTCTCACGCTCTGCCAGGGAGGAGGGGAAGTCAGGAGGAAGCAGAGACAGGACACCTGACCCAAACTAGCCAAAGAGGTATTCCATACCACAGCACATCATGCCCAGTATATAAACTGGGGGGCAGTCACCCAGAAGGGCTAGATCACTGGTCATATCAGGCTGGGTATTGGTCAGCGGGTGGTGAGCGGTTGTATTTTCTCCCCTTGTTATTCCCCTTATCATTATTATTATTGGTGGTAGCAGTAGTGGTTTTGTGTTATTCCTTAGTTACTGGACTGTTCTTATCTCAACCCGTGGGATTTATATTCTTTCAATTCTTCTCCCTATCCCTCCGGAGTGTGAGGAGGAAGGGAGGCTGCGTGGTTCTGCGTTGCTGACTGGGCTTAAACCATGACACAGTTGAAGATTAATAGTGCAGTTATTTCTTGTGCTATGGGTTAGGAACATGTCTCCCATTAGAAACCTTTGAAAATTGCTCAGAAATACTGAGCAACAGCTATTTCTGGTTGTCCAGCTAAAGAAAATCAGATGTATGTAAAAGAAAGTGAACCCTCTTGAAGATCCACATTCAGTAATGAGATATTTTTATTTAACAAAGTCTCTAACAGATGGTGCTTCTAAATTTTGAATATTAGGGCTGGTTTTGAAAGAGGCATCCACACAGCCTGATGTATTGCAGATGAGAATTCACATTTAAGCTACAGTTAAGAGCTAATTGTGCTGCCACTCCTGATTGCACTAAGGCATTCAGCCATTGTGCAGGTGGCTGGCTGCATGGTGACACCCCTCATGTCTGCAGCCACTGCCACAAAAAGTACTGGCCTGTGTTTGGGGCTCCTATTCCTACACCTGGAAGATGTAAGTGGCTTAAAAAAAAAGTTATTTTGTGTGCTCTGTAGAAGATATCTTCATGTATCATAATAGTTCCTTAGTCATTGTGATATGAGACTACTTTAAAGTTGGTTACTGGAAGGTCTGCTTAACACTGCCACCCTTATCAGCCAATTTTCTAATCTCACAAAAATAAATATATTAATTTGAGAAACTATGTTTTCCATAAATCCATGTTACCGTGGCATTAAGAAGCAGACTATGGTGATGCCAACCAAGCCTAATCAATAGCTTTGTTATTCCCCAGGTCTGAAAAAGTGGAAACAACCAGTTTTTCACCAAATCCAGTACCACAGGTGCCATCGCAGCATGGCTGCTTTACCAGATGTCATCACTTTGACTAACTGCCTGTGCCTCTGTTGCTTCAGCAGGAAGTCTTGGTCTTCTGATGGTAAGAAACTTCTCACACTCTCTCCTATGCTTGTTCCAACCCAGTTTGTACTCATTTGTTCAGCAGTAACAGTGATTGCTTTTGCTAAGCTGTTCAAACCCTTTGGTCTGCTTTTGTAAACACTCTCTTGTGGTTTGAAAATAATGGTAAGATTTTCTTCATTTCATTCCTGCAAACCTTTCTTAATATCAGAGGTGTGTTCTTTTTATGCTCTTTTTATGTTCTTATTTTGTGAATATAAAACACTATGGACTGCTTTTTCATAGTTTAATCTATTTTCTCCATAAGCAATACAAAATGGCAGAGGGTTTTGACACAGAAATGCAAGTGATCTAGATTAAGGATGACTATACACATGTAATTCAAGAGAATAACTTTGGGGAAACATCAGCTAGGAGAAGAGGAAGAAGAGAAATTTGAATTCGGTTGAATTTTAGTAACTTCAGATTGGTTTTGGATCATATTTACATGCTTTTCTCTTTCTTATATGTTTGCAGGTTTTATTGTTATAGTTCTAAGTGTCTTGGAGCTCTGTGAATTAGTAAGTATGTTATTACTGAGCAGAAGATGAACTACGTTAGCAAGAAATGAGATCATTCCCCTGAGTCTTACACAGGAAAGCTGTGGAAAACCTGGAACTGAACCCAGGTCCTAGGAGACACAGAATGGCTCCAAAATCTATGGCGTTATGGGTCAGGAGCCACCAACAGAAAGCTCAGTTCAAGTTTTAAAACTCAATTAGCATGAAGTATGGTGATGGAAATAGGTACATTTTAGGCAAAACACTCCCTGCCTCTTGCAGAGACCCAGGAGCTTTGCAGCTTTCTATTTCTTCCAGCAGTGGCTGAATGTGAGAATTTTGTGCAGTTTCAGGTTAAGAATGAAAGTGAGAAACATCCAGGGCTCCAACAAGAGCACCAGCAGGAGCTGAATTGATGGAAATGTCCCAAATTGATGGTGATTTT
>JBCJKH010034589.1:0-15990 GCA_039877255.1 Loriculus beryllinus
TATCCCTCCTCTTGAAATGTATTCAGGCTGTGAGCTAGGGTGGGTTCGTTTCCAAGGTGCTCTGGCTTCACATTCACTCTTGAACACAGGAGAGGCATTGAGAGCACTGAATGGCCACCTATAGGTATCTCTTACAATCAAATGAACAACGGGGTGTGTCAAAAGAAGAAGTCAGCTACCCTCCTACGGGGAGCTATTCTGGCTTTCAGTTTGTACTCATTAAATTTTGCTAACTATTAGACATGAAATCAGACGTGTTATTTGGCAACAGACTTGACAGCTACTTTCAATGGACTAGAAAAAACAGCACCGTTTATCTCCTGCAGGAATGCATTTTGTAGTCTGAAATTAAAAGGTGCAGTCGTAACGTTTCTTTTTTTTTATTTATTTAAAAACATGGACATTTTATCAGGAACTCTGGTGATAAATTGTTATTTAAAAAAACACTGAAATTGGGTAAGAGAGAATAGATTTATATTTCTTTTAATGTTCCTCTCAATTGAAATCAGAGGGATTTTTTTTTATTGAATTTTTACATGTCTATCAAATTTCAGTAAAAAATACAGTAGAGAAAAGGAAGAGTCCGTTAGTGTAGACCCCATAAAGCCTGAAAACACTACAGTGAAAAAAACAGTCATATTTTGCATGAAGTGTCTAGTAAAAACCTGGGACTACCTTCTTTAAAGGAATTTCCCACACATCCTGCCTAATACTAGAATAGTGTCATGACTGCTCATGATTCACTGTTTAAAAATAGGTAAGTTTCAGACTAAAGGTGGATGGACATTGCTTTGATTAACAGATACTATGCAGGGATTCAACCTGATGCCGGTCTAACACCTCATCCTTTGTTAGCTTTTAAGTAATTTTAAGCATTTGATACAAGTAGATTATGAGATAGTTTATGTTTCAAGGTACACAGACCATTTATGGAGGCTTACTGCTTAAAAGCATAAGACATTTTTCTTTGCAAGTTTCTGTAAATGGCTTGTCCAGAGACCTTTACACTACAAAGTTGATGCTTTCACTGGACCTGAACAAGGGGGTGTCTCAGCTGCCGCTTCAGACCATGGAACAACATGGAAAGTGCTGAAACAAAATCTTTACCTGTAGCACAGAGTGACTGTGCTAGTCTGGCTTCTTTTAATAAGCCATGAGGGCTTGGGTGTAAAAATAAATACGAGATGGCTTATATCTTATCTCGACAGGACTGAACCAAGACAGGCAATTAGGCAAAATGAGAATGGACTCAGTGAAACAATTTGTTATTTGTTTACTATACAGTATCATCTAATAGAGACTCCACAGAAACAAAATCCCTTCCTGGAGGTCTTTGCTGTTCTCATAACTTATTACCCTAGAGACAAGAGATATCACTGATGCTATTTTAATCCACTAAGCCGCCTTTGCTCAGCTATGTGGCATGTCTTATAAAACTCCGCTGTGTACAAAGTAAAATCTTCTCTCTCCTGGCAAGAAGACCTTGAACTTGAAGGTTTGAATCTCTAGCAAGGCAGGCTATGGTAAAATGTCAAGTCATAATAGTAGTGCAGGATAATGCCTTATATATTCAAATTCGAGGTTTTGCTGTACTGTGTTAGCACACATCCAGAAGCTCTTGTCACCAATAATTATTATCCCACAGCAGCTACATAAAAATACTCACCAATTAACTAATTTCATTTTGACAGTTTTGGAAACAGAAGAGGAGAAATATTGATGTCTCCAAACCACAGTCAGCAGCTGACACACATCTTCTTTCTATCCAAAGAGACTGCTGTCAAATTAATTGCTTATAAAGGTATTTGAGGTGGTTCTATACAATACAGCAGGGATGCATTGCAGAGCGTTCTGCAAGTGTTTATTCTTGTGGTACTATTAAGATTGGTACAAGTGAAAAATAGACCTTGGTGGCAAGAAGTGACAACTGGAGAAAATTACAGTTTATAGATGGCCAGTATTTTAAAGGCTGAAGGAATTCTGAGAATAGTAATTGCCGCTAAAAAACAGAGCAAATCTTGACTTTTTCAGCACTATGCACTAAATATTTAATAAGGGAACCTGGAGCTCAGAAAGGTTTAAGACACTGTGTTAGGATATTGAATACGCTCCTCCAATAAGCCTCTAAATGCATACAGTTAAACACTACCCCGTTTATTTTAATTATTTAACACAGAGACTGAAGGAGGTTAATGTGACCCAGCGGACTTGTTTATGTTGAAAACTATTGCCTCTCCTTACTCAAAAATCTGCATGCTGAGCTGCATCAATGCACTGGGTTACAAGGGAGCAATAAGGAACAGAGGTTTACAGCTGCTTGCTAACATCCAAATGATAGCAGTTACACGAGGACAATGCATGAAGGAAGAGATAACAAAAAAAAGTCAGGCCCATTGACTTCATTGACATCAATGGAAAATCTAATACATGTAAGAAAGACACATAGTTGAGAACACCCTTGATAAATGGGGATATTGCTTGTTTCCAAAGTTCAGGTTTAGAAATATAGGAAACAATTCATATAATCTACCATGCAGCTCACAAATCACAGCTGCTATTTGTCCTCCTTTCTCTTCAGACCTTGGATGATGTGTCAGTTTGATCTTCAGCCTTGGCCTCAAGCTAAGACAGTGGAGAAAGCAGCCTTCACTAAGCCACCAAAAACAGTGAAAAAGCCCCAAATCACTTAAAAAACCCTAAAGGATAGTTATTAAACAACAGGAGGAGAAAACCACTTCTGCAATATTCCACATCCAATCAAAAAGTGAGAAATGATGGAAAGGTAACCATTCAGGACCCCACCTGAGGAGAGGGGAAATAATGCGGTTTTAAGCAGTACGAGCTAAGGCCCAGTGTATTCACCTGGACATCTCTTCCTTAAAAAGCCTAAAAGCTAGTCTTGCATAAACAAGAAACGACTTGAGTTTCATTTTTAACTGGTTGCTTATCAAAAGAAATCTTTATCAAAACCATTTGGTTTCATTTGTCCTCAGGAATATGAGCACAAGGTGAGACTTACTTTCCTTCTCATACATGGAATGCAAAACCATAAGCCTTGTGCATGGCATGATGTGCCAATGAAAAGCATGGCCTAGCTCTACAGTATCTCTATTTCAGAGCAGTGTTCAGAGTCATTGTTTTGATTCTACAAACTAGTATTTATACAACAAAGGTTGTTAAAGATGAAGTGAAAATCTGAGAGCAGAAGTCATGGGACTCTAAGAGGATCAGTTGGCAAAGCGAAGGCTTTGGAGTTCACTGCACTAATGATGTTACTTTCATTCAGAATGGAGCAAAATGGAAATTTTACGTATGCAATTCCTAGAAACAAGGATTCTGCTGTGCTAGAGTAACCCTGCCAGCAGATCCGCATGAACACAGCTTTGAGCTGCTCAACCATTGGAGAGCTACTGACTCAAAAATGCAGAATCCTGCCCATGATAAACACTGTTACTTCAGCCACTGTCTCAGCCTTTTCCCATTCAGTCTCTATCATTACCACCATCATCACCTTCTTTGCTGTTATAAACATGGATGACCATGACCACGAGTTGTTTCTAAGTCAGCGCTCTGCCCAAGTGAAAGGTGGTATTTTTAAACACTTTCTGAGATCCATGTGCTTAAGTTCCACAGCTATTCCATTTCCAGCATTTAAACAAGTTGGGGGCTGTGCTTTGGGTCTTTGCCTTCTACAAAAACAAAACTTCATGACAATTACTGATTTCACAGTAAATACAACCTCATTTTCAAGCAAAGCTGAGGTAAAATGATTCCAAAATCTCTAAGTATGATCAACATAATCTTCAATCATCTAAGGTCTCAGTGCTGGGGAAATCATTGGGCAGAAACAAAAAGGGAAGCTCATCCACACATAAAGAATATTTAAATATAATTAGTGATTCAAATGTTTTATCTGAGAACAAACCCAGGAGGTACTAGAGCCTTTTTTTTACCCCCAGTCCCTAATAAAAATAGCACAATTAAGTCTTAATTTCGTTGGCTTATTTTTCCTTTTCTGCAGGATTTTCATTACTGCTTTCCTTTAAAGCTCTCCCAAGACTCAGTTACATGCCCAGAGAGCTTTTAAAGGAAAAGAGCTTACTTGCCTGGCATCTCTTCCCAGCCTCTCTTAGCTCTAATTACAAGGTGAAGATTAAAAAGACAAATGAGTTTTATCACTACACCCCTTGCTTTCAGAGAAAAACCAACCAAACAAGCAAACACAAAAGCCCACAGCCAAACCCAAACCAAAAAGCAGGGGAGCCTCCAACCTCAAGTAAAACACTGAAATCAGCAGCTTACAGTGGGAGGGGGGAGAAAGAAAAGATAAAATCCAACTTACAGAAAAAATCCACTACAAAGCTCACATGCCTTGTGGCGCTCCTGCATGAGTACAAAGCTGTGCAGGTGACATAATTAGGTCACAGGGGGCAAGGCCTCTTACAACTATTACATAAAGAAATCCATAACATTTCCCAAATCAGGCTTCCTCCAGGTTTCAAGGAGGTTCGAAACAGCAACTCCGTGCGCAACCTGGACTAAGTCCTTCCTGGCAACACATCACACTGCAGTTAAATGATCTGGCTAACTAAATAGTCAATTTCCATCATTATTCTGTTCTCAGCTTGCAATTATTTATGAGATCCTGCTAAATACACTTTATAACTTTACCACTGAACGTGAAACAAGATTAAAGAGATGTAATAGGCAAGCTGCCATTGGTGTTTCTCTGTCATATCAGCATGAGGAATGGCATTGCTCATATAATAAAAGTGAAGTAACAAGAGTTAGATTTTGCAGGTAGATAAGATTTCCAGAAGTGTCTAAAAGGTGTTTTCAGTGCTCCTGGGTCGCTGTTGCTACTCACACTTAGGATGCTATCTAATAATCAAAATCTAATGGTATACTCAGTGACAGTTAGAGGGACTGTAAAATTATGCACATCCTGCTCTATTAGGAGCTTTCAGTCTTTCAGGTTTAAGAGGTGTTTGAAACGCAAGGTGTACATGTGGTTCCATTTCTGGAAAGCACTGTGAATTAAACAATCTCACTAAACACAGAAGACTCAGCCATCTCTTGTTCTCTGCAACACTCCATAATTAATTCAGAACATGCTGGACAATTGGATTGACAAGTATCACAATACACAAGAGCAAATGGAAATGGAACAGACAACTAAAGAGAAAGAAGAAACAGCTTGCTCAGGACAAAAACCAAAGCATTGTTCTTGCCACCTGCAGCTAATCCCAGTACTTGAAACAAGAACACCAACATAGGGATCTACTTAACAGCAGCCTTTTTACGCAACTATTACAACTACATAAATCACTTCTTGATTATACTCTATCATTTCTTAATGATTGTACATAAAAAAATCCCAGTACACATCTACACTATTTCCAAATTCCCCTTGAACTCCCAATTTTGTATGGATTATTTCATGGGTCTGTCATTTGGTGGTGTTCTGTCCTCTCCCTGGATCTTCCATCATCTGCCACCTGGGACATTTGTCCCAGGTGTATTTGTATTTGGAGGTGTATTTGTATTTTTGGGATATTCATTCCCAAACGGTGAATCAGAGAGCTAGATTAATATAGCCAACTAGTTACCTCCTCTGAATAACACAATTAACCCTAATTAAGAAATCTGTATTTCTAACAAATCTGCCTTCAAAGTGACTTTCCCTTTAGGCTTTAAAGCCAACTGCATAAATTCAACAGATGGGAGAGTCCCGTAAGTCAAAGAGCCTCAATTCCCACTGTGCAGCATCAGATGATGCACTCAGCCAGTGCACATTGCTTGTGTTGGTAAGTTTCAAACAGGTTTGTGTCACCGTATCTGCAAGCAAGTTGAGAAGGAGGTGAACAAGCAGCCAAAATCTTGTTTCACTCCAAGATCAAAGGCCACAACAGAGATTAAGCCTGTACCAGCTCCAAGATTGCATTTCTTCCCACATAGTAATTTTCCATACTTTACTATCTCCACATTCTTGCCTAGTACCATCACTAGGACCTGCAGCTGGTATTAAGTCTCTATTACATATACAAAAGGAACTACTGTGGGATTACTGATAACAATCCAGTCACCGGATGTCACTGCTACAGCACTTATAGGCCCTGATGCTCTGAGTACATAGTATGTGTTTTAATATCTAGTTTCCTGCTTACAACAAACAGCCCCATCTTCAGCCTACCCACTTAATACCATATTCATGCCCTAGTAAATACAATTATTTACTCTTAAACTTAGGATCACCTCCAATGAAAGCAGGTGTGACATTTTAATTTCTGTGGGACTTTGTCATACTGCAGAAAGCACTAATTGTACAGATCTCTTTTCCCCATACTGTACAGACCAGACACACAGATAGCTGAAGAATGTAGCACTGACCCTAAGGTGAACTGTCCACACTTTCATCCTAATGAATTGTTAGCCTTGAAGGCGAGCTAGATCCCATTTAAATTCTTGCATACATGTAAAGTGTCGTAGGTCTGAGCACTCAGCATAAAATCAAGACATTCAGTTAAGTACTATGTTGTGCTTCTAAAGGTATAATGCTGCACAAGATGTTGTTATAAATTTTAAGTAACATAATTTACATTTCAAATAGAACCAAAAATTCAAACAATGCTTCAAGTAACATGAGGAATGTGTGATTGCTCAAGGTCAAACCTAATTACAAAGCCTGCTAAGATGAGGATCATTCTTTAAGCAGTGGGAAATGTGTCCACACTATCTGAAGGTAAATACCTGCCTGTTTTAATTGCTGTTGATATAATCTCGTAAAAATAGGAAGGGAAATGCTCAGTCTCAGTTTTCTTTCCAGGCAAAGTTCTACCTGATGTTCAGCAAGCTGAGCTGGTCATTGCTGCAGTCTGACCCACACTAGGTACAGGGGCACATCACCTCCTCACTGGCTGATTCAGGCCCCTGGCCCTTTGGTGATCTAGTACAACAATCTGCATTCTTGGACGCTGTGAGAGGAGGACACTGAAGACCAAGCTGTGTCTTTCCTGGATACCCAGAGGCAAATAGCAGAAGATTAAGTAGGGAGAAAGTCACATGAAAGCTGGGAGGATATATTCTAACCTGTACAATCCCATTACTTTAGACTAAAAAGGGAACATATGGATGTGTTCTGCTGCTGCCATCCAGTGGGGAGGCGGAGTATAGAAAGCACTGGACTAAAGATCGATGACTAACAAGGACTGAGTCCGAGTCGCTGTTAGATTGATGCTTACTCTGTGGCTTTCTGTCAATGCCATCCAAGACAAAAAGTTTTCAGAGAAAGTAGAATAAAATAGGTGCTGAATAAGAAACTGTTGTAACAGTCTGCTACTCCTGCACAAGGACAACAGAGGCACTCTTTTCCCTGGCTCATTCCTGATGCTGCCTGTGAAATCACTCTACTGACCTGATTCGCTTCGATCCTGCAGCTGTTTAGCTGTTTCAAGATACTGGAGCTGACAGAGGAATGGTTGTACAGAGCTTTCTAACTTGCAGGGTCTCAGCTTATACCATCACTAATTTCAGGTTTTCAAACCTACAAATTTCATTGCAGTTAAACTGGAAGTTCAGCAACTACCTCTCAGAAAAGCATTTGAAAAATTCTACTGACTGCTACTCTGCAGTGATAGGTATCTAATATCTTGTTATACCTGGCTTTAAAAGCCCCTATCTGCCTTGTTTCACTACTTGGGAGCTCTGAATATAGATGTGTGGAGCAAAATGGGACTCTGACACTCTGCTATCTACTTAGCATGTCCCATAGATAACAGAGGGCCTCAGAATTCGTAAATGATAGCATAACATTTTCATTATCAACATCATTACTTGTGGATGATGAAGCAGAGGCAATGACAACAATTTAAAGCCAACTCGAATTGTCAGGGTGCAGTCTACAAGGCAATTTATGAAGAAGATAGATTTCTGATGCTAATAGGACTCTACAGCAAGACATCAATACACAAGAACTTCTCCAGCAAATCAAGGAGAATGGGGAGAAAGCAGCGGGAAGTGGACTGACATCAGACTCAGAGAGAAGAAAAGACAGAGCTTTCCTCAGTGATCTGGCTGCACAATCAGGATACTGCTTTCTGAAACCATGAGATGCTGCTGAGACTGACTTGCTTATGTCCTTATTTTTCACACCTTTACAGTATTTCCTGTAAAATTATTACAAGGAACATAAAATTATCATTTTATCAACAGCATCAAATCCCACTACACAGAGCTCTTTTAAACAGCTGTAGTGATATAGCAGTCAGCACCAAAGGGAATGATGCTTTCTTTTTGGTACATGTAGGTGAACTGTGCCCATAAACACCATTTACCAGTACTGACATCCAGCTAAACCATTAGCAGAATGGAAGAATCATAATTCACATTTAATCTGGTTTAAGTCCTGAGGACTTATCCACGTCAGCCTAACTCTTTGATTATCTTGGTATTTGTACAGCAGTCAGACAATCTGACATATGTTGTTTTCTTTGTCCAGGTAACCCTCCTGAAAATCAGGATACAGTCAGAGCCCGTCTACTCTCCAGGAAATCCTGGGTGCTAGACACAGTATTCTACTGGAATCACAGTCAAAACTTGGAGCTGCTCTCTGAGCATACGCTATACATTGCACTAGACACCAAGTCAGATTTCTACAAAGAATCTGCAAGTATATCTGCCCTTATTTTCTGCCATATGTTCTGTTCAGCTCTCTCTGAGCAAGGCCCAGGACACTCTCGATGCTTAATTTCAGAAGGATTAATTTAAAATAACTATGTTTTGTCAGTAAACAATTGTCCTTTGTACCAATAAAACCCAAACCAAGCATATACCAAAACACAAAAAGCCCATTTTCCTTTCAAAAATAATTAACTATGGCATTAAAGCCATCCATAACTTGCAAAGCCATACAAACATTGCATAGAAAAGACCTGCATAGTACATAACATGAAGAATAATCTCAGCCTTTGCGCACTTCTACCAGCTTACTGCTTCATCATGTTTTAAACTTTAACACTCATTTGGATACAGGACAGCAGAGTTAACTGAAAACAGACAATATTTAATCTCTGATTCTAGTCCAGAGTATGTAATCATTAGCTCAGACCTATTTGTCTCTCTCTCATTTCATCATTGAATATGATTTTTGAATTTCAATTAGTTCATCAAGTGCCCAACAACATCATGAGATCCTGTCTCTGCTGAAAGTGATTTCTGCATTTCTTCTTCCTTGAAGACTGTCATGTCCTGCTCATCCTATCAATCAGCCTGACATTATCTTCCTTTCACAGAGCAGAGAGCTTAAGTCATCAGATTTATGCAAAAAGTAACAAGTAGCTCTCTCTGCCCCAGAGAATATTTCGCAACTGAACGTTGTTCTTTATTCACACTCTTATTGAAGCACAGTGTTTATCCTAGTGTATTTCATACTGTCTTTTTATATTCATCAATTCTTTTCTTAATGCTTTATTTCCAGTATAACATCACTGACCTTTAAAAAACCCCGAACAATTACTTACTGATTTTTAAAGAGATACAGGAATAAAAGTAAAGAGAAAATTGAAAGACAGGGGTATTTAAGAAATCCATTAAGTCAAAATGGAATTAAGATCTGAAATACATCCTCATACGCTATTGTAACTCTTCTGTTACAACACAGGCCTCTAAAAACACCACAGCACCTAGATAACTCCAGTGATCAGCATCTTCCTCTCGTGCTTCTCACCCTGTCTGGTATCCCCACCATAAATTGAAAGTTCCTCTCCTTTTATTTAATCCTGTAATCTCATTCTTCAACTAAGCAGTCACTCCAACTTCACAGGGAAATAGTGTCTCACTAAAAACACCTTATTGGTTTTGTGTGATCCAGAATGTTGCACATCTTGGTTCTGCCTTAGGACGTGATTGTACTTTTAAGGTTTCTACCACCGTGGCTGGTCAAATGGTGGTGAGGAATGGACTGCCCTTGTCCTTGGAGAAGCTCAGACACTGCAATCCCTGAAGAGTGGTGCTGTCAATCAGTTGTTTCAGCTGCACAGTGCCAGAGTGCTGTGGGCACCCTTTAAGATGGATCCTACTAGAGCCATCAGAACTGCTGGAGGACTGAAGTGAAAGGGGGTCCTGGCATTCTGGTTTTCTGTGTACTGAATGGAGAGACAGTCTTGTCACCTGTCACAGACAGAAGGATCCCACTTCTCTCCCCATCCCCACAGGCAAGTGGCAAACGAGTTCTTAGTGAACATGCTAATATAAGAGCAGTGGCAATTAGCAATATCCACTGTCTCATTACAACCATCTGCTGAGACTGTTACAAACCAGACATCTTTCCATGGCTTGTCCCTGATTGAATTTATCATCTCACAACATGTAGTTTTCCCTCGGTCACGCAATGACCTTGCTAATACTGTTTACCATCTAACAGACTGAAAGCCCATGCGTGCTCCATTAAAAAAATACAGTGAGCAAAACTCACTATCTGTAAGAATGAAGTATTTAGCACTCAATGCAAAATGTTACTAATGATTAAAAAATTACATTTCTTTACCTGGCCTTTTGATCAAGTCATGTAATGGACTCTGGACTAGGAAATATTGTAAATAAGTTTGGGAAGGAGCTTAACAATCACTTGTCAGCTTTGATAGGTGTATGCCCGCACTGTAGGTGCCCAGCACAGCACAATGATGGTATTTAAGTACTGCTCTGTGTTGTTTGCACAAATAGTAGCCCAGCCGCCAAGTCACAGGCAAGGCAACCTACATGTGACCTTTGGCACTGCTCTGCAACTGAGTCCAATTTGTTCCCAAGATCTGGAAGCATTCACCATGCACACATGCGTGTTTCAGCCCCGAATCTGTTAAATGAGAATAATCACACTTTATTTGTAAAGCACTTCATGTTCTGCTGACAAACACCTTGTATTGCTTTGTTTTCAGTGAGCCGGGCTGCCAGGGTGGAGTTATTCCAGATTACTGCTGTTTATTTAGACTGAAGCATTTGGGGCAAAGACCCTTCTGTTTTCTTGAGAGGCAACATAGAATGGTGGATCACCTTTATCCCTCTGCTAAACTGGTCACTCTGCAGCCATAGTTCTTTTTAATGCTGTTTTGACACAGTTCTTGCTACAGAAAAATGACAGCTATTTTGCAAAAACCCTGCTCACGCCCTGATTCGGATCCAGAATTCTGTTAATTCAAATCCTGTGATACTGGGGAAGGGTCAAGAGAATGCTTTCAATAGTCACTGTTGGATTAGATGTGTTCACCCAAAAGAGGCTACAGTCTCAAGTAAACTCTTTTCCTTCTAGCTTGGCACAAACTACCATGTGATAGACTCTGATAAAAGGATGTTTCTTTACATTAGCATAGCAGACTTATTTGTCAGTTGTAGGCTAATTACCCTGGCTCCTTGTTTGGGGACTGTGGCATTTCTTGCAGTAAATTGCATTTTGCTGAGGGGAGGAATTTTAGTTCATTTCTAAAGAATGTCAATACAAACTTGTGTGGTTTTTGTATTTCCAGTAAAAATAGAGTGTGGCAGGGGGAGAAAAATAGGACACTTGCCATAGTATTTCCAAATTCAACATCAAACTAGTGCTTTTTCTTATGTAGTTCAAACAAAAGAAAAGCAAAAACATAGGACTGATAATAAAATCCACTATGTTGTTCCTTCCCCATTCCTGAAACCTTGGAGCACAACAAAATCTGGAAATTAACCCAAACTAAGTAATTTATTAACCTCCATTGTGAGCAGTCACTTCCAAAACCGAGCAGCTCCTTGGGACACACAGTCAAGCAAGTGACAGTCTTAAAAGGCAAGACACATTTTAAAACACTGAAAATACAAGTATTAGTTACATATTAACTCCTCAGTGACCCAGCAGTGCCAACTCCTATCAGTTACACCTAAAGAACAGTGAGGACCTCTTTCTACACTCATGGCTTAGATGAGATATTTCTGTTGCTTTAATTTTGGGGTGGGTTTTTTTTGTTTGATTTGTTTTTTTTTCCAGTTGGAGGAATACCAGCATCTGCTGGAAGGACTCAATAGACAGAAATCATCAACATATCCACAGTTTGGGTCAGCCACTCATGTTTCTGGCATGATTTCTGCCAACTGACATAATTTGCACTTCTTTCAAATTATTCTCTGATTTTCATACTTTCAGTAAATTATAGTTTCTAAAGACAATCTAAGAAAACTTAGGAGTAGCAACAAACATCAGTGATGACATACAGTCAAAGATCTTCCTGTCTGATCGCCTCTGAAGAGGGCATCTCTGCAAAACAGTAAATCATAAGAGGACAGGCACCGTTCCTTTGGGTGACAAGGTATTTATTTTGCCTCATTTTAAAGATAAAATTGGTGGAGACGGGCACAAAGTGTTTCCACGATTATTGCTTATTCATGAAATACAGTAATCTGGCTCCATAACTTCCAGTGTTTCAATATACTTCTTATTCTATCACCAGGCTATGCAAACAACATCACTAGGACTGCGGCAGAGGGAACATGTCAGAAAGCCTTGATGCTTTCGTATTGTATGGTGTATAGGGTAGTATAAAAAAGCTGTAAATAAATATTTATAGGGAAAACAGATAGTTCTATGCTTTTTTCCAAGCAATTTTGTCTTTCAGTGTGCTGTGTATTGGGTTAGGAAGAGCACTGAATCCAATCCAGTACCTTACAAAGGTCGTAGCTATGAATGAGCGACTTGCATTCAGTTCCTCTCTCCCCTTGCACTGCTGCGGAAAGAGAGTTGTACTCTAACCAAGTAGGCTAATGCCACCTCAGAGCCCTTGAATACCCTCATCTTCATGTCCCATCCAATGCCAATGCAGGGGCAGCATGGAGGAAGAAGGGCAGCATGCCCTCTATCAACTTTCATTTCCTGCTATGAAAAAGGAAACCTCCCACAGAAAAAGGAGCTACAGAAGAAAGGATGTTCAGAGCACAGGAGATAAGATTTCTCAATCAAACTGAAAATCAGATGCACAGGAAAGCCTACCTTGATACATTTCAATTTTTGCTTTACAATTGCCTACAATTTCATTTTGCTATCAGGCATCAATATCCACCATGAAACTAAAATCGGCTATGTGCAAAACCATAAAAAGACTGGTTAACATGATCATGATCTGTTACACACAGATCCCACCATTCCACCGCAGAAGTACAACACACTGAGTTAATTTGAAGAAATTTGTCTCTGTGCAAAAAAGACAGTAAAAGAAAACTGTTTATTCCAAAATATTCACTGCATCTTAGGATGCCAGTGGGAGAACTGATATCAGGAAGATGCAAGCAGTAAGTAAAGCTAAGAGAAATCCTACCTCAAACTTACCTGGTCGTTGTTTCTTAAAACAAAGAATAGCAACCGTCACATGCAAGGCATATGGATGATGCCCATCACAGAAACAGAGAGGAAATAAAAGGGGAAAAAATAAATAAAGGCAGGTCAAACACTAAGCAACAGAACTGCTGACCCTAGAATTTTTTACTCATAACTTCTGTCATTTGGGGGGTATTGTTAGAGTTTGCCACCATGGAAGATAATGAATGTCAGATGTAACCTCCACTCCTGTGCTGATGGATAGCATCTCCAGGCTGATGAAGGGAGATTACCCTGCTGAACCCTACAAGACATCTTTAATCTCCTGATTCAGAATCCATTGTCCTCTACCAGTTGTTACTCTCCTGAAGGAATGCAAGAATGCTGCCAAACACTGATAAACAGACAGATGCAGCAAAGGGCTATCGGCAGCAATCTGGATATGTTAAAAAACCTTCATCTCCAGGTTCTTCCATTATTAATTAAATGTTTTCTGGTTTCCAAGAAGAAATGCTTGCTCAAATGTGTCCTTGAAAGCAGACACATCAGCACTGTAAACTTTCAAGCTAATGTTGAGGGACAGCTCTCTGGCAGGGGAAAATACTGTGCTTGGCATGAGAGCAGAGCTGAGCATTTCTTCACACAGTCTGAGTGGATTAGGAGGTGGGATGCATTTGCTGCTACAGCCAAGTATGACAATTACTTTCCTGCTTTTAAATATAGGGTGAATATTTTGTACCCACCAACAGCCAAAACCATGCGCAAATGGAAGCCAGCACAGAGGGTCAGCATGTCCAAACCTGCTTCTGAATGCCCCTTCATTTGACAGCACAAAGGTAGACACAAAATCTAGATCACCAAATCAGCAGAAACTGCTACCCATTTCTGTGGACTTTTATTCAAGCCTATGCAGTCACTCATTTGGGATGAAACTCTTCAGTGGCACAAGGCCTTACAATTACATTTAAATTGGACTCTAAGTCTGGGACAGACTCTGTACTCCTATTACAATTAATGTAATTGTAAAGGCTGTGGCAATACAGCCCATGTAGTAAACAGAGACAAGTTGATCAATAGCAGAACAGGCCCTAAAGCACTTTCCATCCCTTAAAACGGCAGTGATTTGCAAAACACTGACTGATGAATTCTGTAAAAATGACTGGCTTAAGCGTTCATAAAATCATAACTATGAAGTCTAGCTTTTCTGCTGGGGCCGAAAAACCATATGGCATATCCGGAGCAGGCTGGAAACTAAATCACAGAAGAATCACAAACTCCTACTTCAATGAGGTCAGGACTTCATCTTAGGAAGGACTTTCAATCATTTCAGAGCAAGGAATTCAATACAATTCCTTCACATTTCAACCTAGTGCCTTCATTACTCAAGCATCTATCCTCCTAAGGACTCAAAGTGTTGACCTTCATGTAAACCCAGAGTAGCGCTCCTGAGTAGAACACATTCTAGTTTTTGGTGCATCACTTTGCCCAGCTGAACTCTCAGGACAAGATGCTTTCCATCCTGTTTGTGGATTATCACTTATCCAACCATTTATTTCTCCCCACATTAGCAGAAGCCTGTATATAAAATATATATAGTAAAAAATTATTATATTGGAAATATAAGTTCTAAGTTGGGAGAAGTAGATTCAGAGAAAGATTAAGACAAAGAGCAAAGAAAGATTTCTTGGCTAGAATGTTGGTCATTGGAATATAAAGACTATCATTTATTTGAGATCACAGCTGTGTAAAAAATAATCCTGTCAATGTAAAATAAATAAAATAAAGACTGTTTTCACAAGCTTTCTTCAATGGCTTTAAAATAAGGTCATTTTGATACTGCGGAAAAGAACTTGGCTTCAGTCTCCTACTATACTGACTGATATACAGGACTTGGCCATTTGTGTGGCAAATGAAACTCCATCTTTTTTTTGTTACAGAACATGGTCCATCCCCCCCTTTTGAAATATAATGAAATATGACATGCAAAACCTGCACATTCACTGATTTGTCTGCAATTCCACACACACACCCCAACTCCATGAAATTTGAAAATCTTTTCATAGACAATCACATTCCATTCATGGAAAATGATACCAGAAGCTACGTTTTACCCTATAAAAGACTAGATTATCACTGAATTGGCTCTTTACTTGTAACACAGCTATGCATCCCAATTGAAATCATTGTCAAAATCTGTCATATATCCTAAAAGTTCCCATTGTTATGGGGGAAGCAGGGGGGGGAAGGGGTGGGGGCTCAGAAATCAGGAAAATAAGAAGTATTTCTGCATCTTCTTTTCCATCTCTGAAATAAATACACCAACAAACCACACAGTGAACCTCACTCCTTTTTGTCTTAAAGGGAACCTATTCCTCAGTTGAATTGCTTTGCCTACCTTATTACTTGAAGAGATTACAGCCAGGGCTGTATGTTGTAGCTACCCTATATTTAGAAGGTGGATAATAAAACACATAAATAGCACGCTGAATAAAACATTAAGACATAAAAGGAGTTAAACAGAGCAGAGGGCTAAGGTTTATCGTGCAATAACCACGTCTGACCCGTTGAAATACAAAGTACTCATAATTCTAATTAGTAAAATGCACAGTTACTACAAATCAGGGGAAAGCAAGAGGGGTGCCCATCTGTGACTGTGCACTGGA
>JBCJKH010034590.1:7442-35132 GCA_039877255.1 Loriculus beryllinus
ACACTTCTATCTACCCTCTTCCCCTACACGACGCTCTCCGATCTCAGGGACTTACTTGCCCTTAGGTTTACCAGAAGCTTGGAGCTATACTTCTGTGCATGTCCTAAGTTGTCCCAGTCTCGGTGGGGTTGGGTGAGCAATTGAACGCTTGCTTTGTACCTATCCCTAACTAAGCGTACTGTCACTCAGTCAGTTCCATGAGTGTCCTCAGAGGATGCTCAGCTTTCAGGAGTCTATTTCTTACTTTATCACATACAGTGGCTGTTGCAGTCTGCAACTGAAATGCAAAATTCCTCTCCTCTGCCCAAGCACTGCACAGTAGCCTGATTATTTACTTAGAGGACTTGGAAGTTTTCATTCCCTATTCAAACAGGGAATATTCAAATATATTTGGACCCAAACATCTGTTGTTTCAAATCTATTATGTCTCTTGAGAGAAAGCCTGGCCAGCAGAAGTGAGGATAATCTGGCACTGGGCAATGTCACCAGCCTGGTTGTGGTTACCACACAAACTCCAAGCAAAGCTGGACAGGAATGAGTTTTAGCTCCCCTGTTGGGCCCCTTTTTCTTGCAGTTCACATATAACCACCACTGGTTAACACAAAGAAAATCAAAGGTAGACAAGGGCCAGAAACATGGTTGCCCTCATGCCAGGTGAGTGTCCTGAGCATGAGGAAACATGACTTGGTTGCTTAATGTACTGTTTCTCTTTATGGACTAATGAATCTTGAATTGTTTTCTGCACAGTTGCAGCTGGAGGATGAGAAGCATATCCCTCCAGCCCACTCACACTGACCTACTTTAGAGATGCTAATTGCATAATCTCAGGAGAATGGGGGAGTTGCAGCCCCCCTCCCACACACTGTGCAGCCAAAGCAGGAACCAAGCTTAGGACATCCCCTTCCCAGGTTACAGCTTTAGCAGATGGGCATTAAATCAACATGTGGCAATCCTGGCAAAGGAGGAACATTAAAAGCACTAAGGCCTGCTCAATTCTCTGAAAGAAAAAAAAAAAAAAAAAGGAAAAAAACACCAAAACCCCACATATTTTGGAATATGTTTATAACATATTTTTGGAATATAGGATCATGATTGGATGAAAGTATCTCCTTGCAGGTCTGCCAGGTGGGTTTTAAGGTTTCTCTCCCCACCCAGTCAGCTTTATTGGTTAGGTCTAAGCAGGTACATGCAAAGCTGCTTGGGGTTGTTATTGCAAGCACCTAATACTCTCTTTGTGCGCTTTATAGATCTATTGCTCAGGATTCAGGCTCTGCTCAAAGGCCTGAGATCTTAAATATGGGGTATTACACCAACTTACGCTGAGTCACCTAAGCCCTTTATTGAATCTGGCCCCAGTGCATTTTTCAGGCTTATTTGCAGAGCAGCAGGTATTATTACCAGGAGTAACTGGGTTAATAACAGGGCCTTCAAGAGAGAAAGCAATTTGTAACACCTGTGATGCTTTGACTGAAACATGTTCATTATCCATGTTCCCAGTTATGTAATAATCAGAACAATAAAATACGGAATAAAAAAAAAAGGAACTCTCTTTGCAGAAATCTCTGTGGTGCCTCCTGCTTGTATATGGCCACTGTATCCTGTTTGCTTAGTACTTGCACAGTTACAGTTGCCTGGAGCGTCCTCAGCAGAATGCCCCTCGTGTATCTAGGCATGGATTAAAAAAAATAGATACAGTAAATGCCAAAAAATAATAATAAAAAAAGCCCTAGACATTTATCTTCACTGTGGACAGACAGTTGTTGTTGCACACTTGAAGCCTGACAGATGTGGTTTGTTGGCGAGTGGGTGAGAAAAAAGCAGTATCTTAATTCATGTTGGGAGGAAGCTTCACTTCTTCAGCTAGAGAGAATAAGGTCTGAAAACATTCAAAGTTTTCTTAGCAGCTCCATACACAACATATGGACCTTCCTGAGTTTTTGACCATTCCCATTGTGGGACTCTGCCAAATGCAAGTTAAACAAAAGTTACCCTTACAAAAATATTTAGGAAGCCCTGTTTTAGAAGTGAGTGCACATGTTGGCTGTGACTCAGAGCACACCCACACACTGGGTAGACAGATTAGCATCTAAACCACTAGGCAAGTTCCAATTCTTGCTCAGAAGGTCAAAAAAGCCTGGGAAATGGCCATTGCTCCCTTTCTCCTCAGCACAATCTTTTTTTTTTCCAGATTACAAAGTCATTTTGGATGGCACAGCAGCAGTGAAGTCAACTGATTTATTGTCATAAACAATTGTGTTCCAAGTTGAGAACCAATTCTGTCATTTCTGGACAAAAGAATAAAGAGGAGATAAAAAAAAAAAATATCAAAACCCAACGCACCAAAACCCAAACCTTTTCCTTTTAATTTGTTTCTTTTAACGTTTGTTTCTGTTCCACGGAAACCACTGGGATCTGTAAAATGTTTACTAGGGAGGCACATGTTAGACAGGAGAGGGATAAAAGCCAAAAACCTCCTTGATAATATGGGTTTTTTTGTGCAGAGCCAGAGAAGGTCAAATCTGATGCTGTTTGCTCTTTTTATTTTTATTTGGTGTTGTATTATCAGAACAGAACAGCTCAAAAGACCAAGACTGCCATATGCATTTCACTTGGGTTCCACATACAGTAGGTGGCCTGTTTCCAAGCCACCCAAGAATAAAGACCCTGCAGCTCCTCTGGTGTTGCCAGGAAGGTAACAGATACCCGCCCCCTCTGCTCTCCTTCCCACACTAAGATGACACAGGGATACAGTTTGGTGTAGAGCTAATAGCACCAGGAGCCTTTATTAGGCCAAAGATTAAGTCATCTTGAAGTCTGAGATACCTCCTATCCAGAAAGAAAGAAACAAGTTATCAACCAAAAACGTTGTACTAATGCATGTTTTATGGATTGTTACTAAAAAAAGTTTGATATAGCGCTGGAAATCTGTGGGTCCTCCTAAAACCCTGGGTTAAGTCTTTTCTAGAAACTTTAGACATTTAAGAAATGTAACCCATGAATATTTGTGAGATAAAACAAATGAATAAACCCCAAAGCTTCTAGAGGTGCCAAAAGTATATAAACAAGACAGAGGCAGAAATGAAATCTGGATAAAAAACATTTCAAGATTTCTAACAATGGTATCAAATCTCATTGCAAAAGGAAGCTGCTTAATTAGACAATATATGACATAAAGTATTCTAAGTTAGCTGCAAGGGGTTTTGTCTGTGCTTTGTTCAGTACTTTTACTGTCGTGGTTCAGATAATGAGGGAGGCAGATAACATACAGTGAGCATGGAGAGTGACAGCAGGGTCTGAGCAGAAGAAACGCTTTTTTGTTTTTCTTTTTAATGGTAATGGAAGAAAAGGGTCAGAAAATCACAATGATGTGAATTTCAGTAACACAGAAACAGTCTAGAGCTATGTTCACTGCTGCAGACTTGCTGTGGAGGAAATACAACAGATCTACAAGATGCAGGGCTATTATTAATATTGCAGCTGTACAGGCGAAGCAGAGCTTAGTTAAATCTTTATGAATACCTAATCCCTTGCAAAACCACGGGTGGAAATACTAACTCACCTTGCTGGCTTGTGGCTTGGATTTCTCTTCCCCCATTCTGGCTTTTCATTGAATTGCCTGTGGATCTCTGTGCTTCAGAGACAAATGGACTTAAAATCCCTCTGGAGAATCCTCTGCCAGTATTAAAACCAGCAGGAAATGAGAGAGAGAAAAAGTAAATGGCAAGGACAAGATGGTTTTTCTACCTTTATTCCTCCCGCTGGTGCTGTGTCAGAGGCAGTCCAAGACTTAGACTGCAGCTCTCACTTCATTCACATTTAACACAAACATCTACAGAAGTGTCTAGAAACAGTGCTTGGTAAAACCTGCTTTTCTTCTGCATTTGCAGAGCCATTTCAACAAGCTAGCTCTTGTTCCCTCTTCCAGAGTAACCATCATGTATTCAACAAGGAGAGTGCTCCTGCCAAAATGTTTTTCTTATGAGGATTATGCTTTTACAAGATAAAATGTCAAAGAATCTGTACAATCAATCTTTTGGACTTTTCCTGCTAAAAAATACAGAATTCTTTCTGACTTTACCCTTTTCCTTTAACATTGAGTGGAACTTCTAAAGTTTCTGAGCATTTTTAAAGTTTATGAGAATTCATACCTTTAAAGATATGAATTATTTTGGAGATTTTTCCTATTTGGATTTTGCCCTTTTACTAAAAAAAAAGACCAAACAGAAAACCCCACCAAAACCAAAACATCAACACCTTTCACTAAGAATCTTTTTGTTTTTTATTCAATTTTATCTGTTAAACAAATCAGTTTTGCAGGATGAAGCTACACAATCTGTCTGCAAGTAGTTAATGCACAGAGAAAGCAATATAGGGCAATTGTTTTATGCTTCATTATAGAGAAATTACCCACAAAACAAAAAAGTGCATTTCTGTAGGAGGTGCTGTGCTATCCATGGGGATCATCCTTGAGAGCAGTGGCCTTCCCCAGGGGTGCATGATGACATCTGCTTTAGTTATGACACAGGAAGGGATGGCAGTGCCTGTGTCCCTGTTTTGTAACCACCTCAGATGACAGGAAACTATTGGCCATTAAGTCTGTTTTAATAGCTGGTAGTCACAGCTCCTATGACTTGAAAAGCCTATGGAAACTGTGGTTCTGCTCTACCTTTTCATATTTTGCCTGTGGCATTTGTTCATATGCTGTGGGAGGGCTCAGGCAAGCTGTCTTCCTTCCTTCCACACCTTAGTATCATTGTTTGCTGGTTTTTTTCCCTGCTTCCTTGTTAGATTTTATCCTTTGCAATATCAGCTTGCTCTCACAGTCAATCAGAGAGGGCTCTGCTCTAAGCCATGGGAGAAGACCTGGTATGGGGGCTGGTGGCCAACTGTCTAGATACCTCCTCTTCTTCTAGAAAGGCTGGAATGAAAGGATGCATAGGATCTACAGGGGTTGCTCCCATGAGAAGCTGCTGGAAGCTTCTCCTGTGTCCGACACAGCCAATGCCAGACAGCTCCAACACAGACCATCACTGGGCAAGGCCAAGCCCATCAGCAATGGTGGTAGCACCTCTGGGGTAACACAGTCAAGAAAGAGAAAAGTTACTGTGCAACAGTAACTGCAGCCAAAGAGGAGTGAGGATATGTGAGAGCGGCAGCTTTGCAGACACCAAGGTCAGTGCAAAAGGAGGGGAGGAGGTACTCCAGACACAGAGAAGAGATTCCCCTGCAGCCCGTGATGCAGACCATGGTGGGGCAGGCTGTGCCCTTGCAGCACAAGGAGGTCCATGGTGGAGTAGATATCAACCTGAAGCCTATGGAGGCCCCCACGCTGCAGCAAAGGAGGAGAAGTTTGTGGAACACTGTCTTTTCCGGGAAGGACCCCATGCTGAAGCAGGGGAAGAGTGTGAGAAGGAAGGAGTGGCAGAGACAAATCCCACTCCCCATACTTCTGTGCTGCTCAGGGTGAGGAGGTAGAGAAAAATTGAGAGTGACTCTCCCTCAGAAAACCCACTGCTATTTATCAGTCAGCTTCCAGTATTCCTAGCTAAAGTGTCCTGGCCAATACAGAAGAAAGGTGAGCAGGATTTTCCCCAAGCATCTTCTCAAGTGAGAAGCTTCCTCTTCATTTGCAGCTCAAGCTCACCTGCCCCACAGGTCAGCCCATGGAAAGGCGTCCCTTGGGAGCAAAGTGAGGCTACCAAATCTATCCCCTTGGCCACACTTGACCTGAAAGAAAACTTGTGGAGAGCTGTAAGTTGCTGTGTCACAGGCATGTCAGGAAAGAGTGGGAGAAAGTAAAGGCTCCTGATGGCAGAGTGAACAACTGTTTCCAGAGTCCAGATTAGCTGAATATCACTGTAATTTGATTTGCTGCTATTTGTTTTTCTCTGCTGTGTAAAGCTTCAGTAGCAACTACCAGACAGAAATACTCTCCGATCTTGCTGGGAGCATATAATGTACGTGTGTAGAGTGAAATGTCATTTTTCAGCTCTACAAAAAGCAAGAAATAGCCAAGTAGCCAAAATAAAAAAGTAGCCAGAATGAAAAAGTGGTTTAGCAATCTGAAGTGTACTCTTGTTATTACTGGAGCATGACATTTTCTTAAGTGTATTTGATTCCATTAAGCTGGACCTGATGACACATATAATGTGGTGGGTTTTTTGAACAATAACTTTTATTGCTATTCTTGGTATTACTGTTTGATTTTTTTAAGGAAGCCAATGAACCTTTATTCATGAGATTAATTTCTCTGAAGTATTTTGTCAATTCTAGGAAATGAACAAAAAGTTATTATATAAAAGAAATACAATGTGTATCTGAGAGCTGAAGAAAAGCATATTAGCAATAATCAAGTTCATGCTTATTATCTTCACAGCCCCACAGGTGTGCATGGTGCTTTGTGGGCAAATATAATGACAAGCCTGTGCTTTTTTTCCACTAGGCAACAATCTATCAGGTGACTCATTCTGTCAGCTTGATTTTATAGGCTCAGATAATCTAATATTGAAAACCTGGAAAGATGTGCCAGACTACTTAGTGTGATGAGTAAGCAAACAGCACACACCACATACTGTCAGCAAAAAGGCAAGGCTGTGTTTTGAGCTCAGGTACACAGTTCGGTATTTTTATACCATATATGTTTTAAAGGTGGCCACCATGCATTTTATTACATTAAATCTTGCTTAACTAGGGAGGAAATTGATCTGCAAAGCATTGTTTGAATCAAGTACATCCCTATATCCACTGAGAACATCAGCACTATAGCCAAGCCCTTGCAAATTCTCCCCATAGCCATAATCTTTTCCTAAACTGGGCGCAGGTGTTTACAAAACATGAGTGTTGATTCCTAACAGTGATAAGGAAGTGAAAGAAAGCTAAAAACTGACAGCAGTGTGCAACTACTTGACAAGTTCTGTGAGCTTGAAGGAAAGACAGCTATCAAATTAGACTTGATATGCCAGCTTCTTCAGAAAGATGCTTGTTTCTTTTCCCACTTTTCTTACTTCTCTGCACCGAAAATATCTGCTGTGTTGTGCCAGATAAAATGAGTTAAACAGAAATCTGATTCATGAAACTGGAATCTTGAGAGGATGAGCTTCCTGGCAAAAGGGACTCCTCTCCTCCCTGGTCGGATTAGCACAGACAATTCTTCTGGGAAGGAATACTTAATAAATAACATAATAAATAACATACTATGGCTTATAGAGATGCATAGGTGTAGTGGATGTTACCATGGCACCCTGGGCACAGAGGCAGTGCAGCCTGCATGTGTTAAGTGAAACAGGGCAGTTCCTAGCCCAGCACTTCACATGACTCTGTGTACATGGAAAAATTGCCTTTATAAGGACACAGCAAATTCCTTCCTTGCTTTTTGTGCCACTGGATGTGTCTACTGTCTCCAAGTGGGTTGTAGTGATTTTCCTGAGTCTGAGCCACAAAACATCTGCTGGAGAACTGAAGGGAGGAGAATTTCTGCGCGTAATTGGTGGTGACGGATGAAAACATCTTCTCCAGGACTGTGGGCTCTTCGCCATGGGAAGGGACCATGCCAGGCAGGCAGCTGGGCCCCAGCCCAGCTCAGCAATACCACCTTCAAAACGTCATGTGCTGGCTTCCTTCCTTGTATCTCCAGGGTTTCACCCCCATGCCATGGCAAACCTGCGTCAGCCACGGGCTCTACCATCTCACAGTGGAGAAACTCAGGGAAACCCCTCATGTAGCACTCAATATGCAGGCTGTCCAGCTCACAGGTTGGACTTCCCCTCCGAGTCTCTGCAAAGACAGGGCCAGGATGTGCTGACTTTAGAAAAGCACTGATAATGTCTGGTATCTCTGGAAACAGTCCTGGGGAATTTCTTCGTCATCTTCAACAAAACACCTGTAGACCATGAGTCATAGCATCACAGAATAGTTTGGATAGAAAAAGACCTTTAAAGATCATCTAGTTCCAACACCCTACCATAGTCAGGGACACCTTCTATTAGACCAGAGCCCCATTAACCTGATCCTGAGCACTTGCAGGAATGGGGCATCCACAGCTTCTCTAGGCAACCTGTTAGTGTCTCACCACCCTCATAGTGAAGAATTTCTTCCTAATACTTAATCTAAATCTATGGATATATGACATAATAAGGAATCACAAGTCTTTTGTGTAATCCATTGTCAACAAGTGGGCATAAAATGCACCAAGCTGCATAGTTATTTTTAAGTTTTAAGCTTAGCTAAAAGAGGTAATTTTTAAAAACAAATGAAATGGAGCTGTTTGTACAGTGGTTACAATTCAGAAATGGATTAGCAGCTTTTAGAAAGAAAATCCACTGTGACTGCAAAATACATAGAAAATAATAGGAAAGAACAGATAAAGGAAACAGAAAGGAAAGGCAAAAAATGCTACTTTCATTTTCTGGTAGGGTGCCAATTTGCAATTGCTAGATATTAGCAAGGTGAAAGGTATGAATTACAATGACAAAAGAGTCATTAAGCCAAATTTCAACAAATATCTTCAAACTCTGCCTTGTTTCTGATGTAATATAATCTCATTTTAGATCTATGTTTATGTTTAAAGACTGAATGAACCCACTTGGTAATTGCAGGCTAGTTTATCCTGCTTTTGCTTACTGTAGGAGAACAGTGTCACAGGGCAGTTGCTACAGAACACTTGGTACACCCTAGTTGTTTATGTTGCTTTGCGCAGGTAATCACACTGTCACTTGGCTCTTTACTGCCCCTAAAATCATAATCACAGAATGGTTATGGTTGGAAGGGGCCAACCCCTCTGCCATGGGCAGACACAGATTTCACTAGACCAGATTGCTCCAAGCTCTGTCCAAACTGGCCTTAAACACTGCCAGAGATAGGGCAGCCACAGTTTCTCTGGACAACCTGTTCTAGTGTCTCATCACCCTCACAGTAAAGAACTTTTTCCTAATATCTAACTAAATCTGTCCCTTTTCAGCTTAAAGCCATTCCCCCTTGTCTTTTCACTACTTGTTTTTTGGTTTTTTTTGTTTTGGCTTTTTTTTTTTAAAAACCCTCTCCAGCTTCCTTGTCAGCCCCTTTTATGTACCAGAAGGCTGCTCTAAGGTCTGTATCACAACAACTAGCAAACTTGGGCAGCAAACCTGCACAAGAACCACTTATGGAGCACGGTTTTGTTTTGAAGAGAAAATAGCAGAATGAGACAAAAGGCTGCTCCAAAAAAGGACTTGTTTTCTGTATCAATGATTTTAAGAACTGCTTTTTTTAATTTATTTTCTTCTAAAATGGCTTTTGCTTACCACCATGTTTCCCTCAGGCTTACGGTCCAACCTGTGCTTTCTTTAATCCCTCCTTTCAACTTGTGATCTTTACTGTTCCTCTGCCTTGGGCTGCATGACCACCTAATGCAATCCTCACTCCTAGTGGGATGCTGGTATTGCCACACTCTCTCCATCCAGTTCACAGAAAAGCTCATCGGCATTCGAAGGTTTAAGGTTATTTCTGTGGAACATAGTATTAGTGATTTAATAATAACCTGTCAACAGCTTTTTTGAAACATTACTGATTCTTCTCTTCATATTCACATTAAATTATAGCAAAGGATGACACAGGTCCACTTCCCTACCTCTGAATATTTGCTTGAAAACACACATATATCCTTTCAACCTAGATCCCTATTATTGGCTGGGAGCAGCCTGCTGTGTAGGGCAGGCTTTTCCTTCATTTCCAGGACCTGCCTTAGTGTACTGGAAATTTCTCTGTAATACTCACAGATCACCTCAGTCTCTGTAGATTTCTAGATACAGAATGAAGCAATAGTTGGGATCATCCTTATTTTTGTCCTTTTATTTTTATTTTTATTTTTTCACTGTGTTGAGTGTGGGAAGACAACATTCTTTTAGACCATTCCCAGCTGAAGACAATTTCTCAATATTTGGCTTCCCTATTATTTCTTCAGAGCTTTCTCCTTGCCTCTATTTCGCTGTTTCTTGTTTCTTTAAAACTTTTGCTTTAACCCTATGCATTCACCTAGGAGGCCATCATGCAGACAGCCTGAATTCTCCAACAATGGTAACAAGCTGTTCTGTCAGTGGTGGGACTGTAATGAGAAACTCTGGTACAGATTTTCCCACATTTAACAAGATATATATTTGTTTTTCTATCCTTAATGGTGTATTAATAGTGTTTCTTTCCCAACCTTACCAGCCTGCTTTCCTGAGATTGTCAGGATTGTGGAACTTTCTGATCGAAACTAGGCTCAAAGCCTTTTGGAGGTGTAGGAAGAGAGGAGGAGGACAGGCAAGCAGAGAAACAGACTGAGAACATGGCAATGTAATCCTTATTTCCTCAGGACACCAGACCAAATCATATCATAGATAAGTTTCTCCTCCTCCACAGTATTCCGAAATAAAAATATAGAGTGAATCTGAATAAAATGCCAAAGTTTGAGTTTGTTGAAGGGAAAAATTTCAGTGAGTCCAAAACAAGTGATTTGGAAAGGACTTTTGGAGAACTTGGGAACATTTGCAGCCTTCTATTCTTAAGTAAAATAAAATTTAAGAGAGAACACTCTCCAAACTCATGCAGCCTTGTATGGGAAAAAAACCCTGAAACCAAAACCCACTTACTACTTTTTCTTTTTTCCTCTTCTAATCCCTACTAAGTACATAAAGGAATCAGATCCATGCATCAAGTATGTCAGCTCAGAAGATAAGCATTTTCAGTTGCTGTCTACAACTTCCCAACATCCGAACAAAGGCAGGTCTAGAAGTTGGTTTTTGTTTTTCACATCATCTCAAACCTCTTGACTAATTTCTTATCCACTGGCCAACATTCAAGAAAGCACTTAGATGAAAGCAGAGAAATTCAAAATCTTTAGCTTATTTAAGTAAAAGCATCAAGTCCCTTTTTTCTGATTATAATGCAAAGACTGTAGCTGTTCCTGTTCATCCATGTTCCCAATGCAAAACTGTCCTGGGTGTTGCTCTTTCTAATCAACAACGCAATTCTGCTGTTAAGAACAGAAAGCTCCACAACTTTCCCAAGCAGGGGATGCTACCACTGCTTGGGGTTAGGGTTTTTTTTTTTCCTTTCTTTCCAATTTGGACTTCAGGTGAAGCTGATTAAAATGAAAATTTCTATGTTTACTAGAATACAAACATTCTGAAAAAGGACAAATATTTCACTGTAAAGGGAAAAAAACCCCAGTGTTTCAAAATCTTTCACAGTAGAAAAAAAAAATGTTCTGAAACCAACCAAAACTTATTGTATATGAATGAAATTGAGCTTGAAAAGTGCACTTGCCACTGCTTCTGTATGGCTTTTAAGATCCAGTGACAGGAGGCACCAGCTGTGAGACAGAAGTCTCAAGCTAAGTCTCAGTCAAGCTAAAACTCCAGAGTTACCAGGCTCTTGTTTCTGTGGCAGGAAACTGGGGGTTTTTTTGGTATTTTTTATTCCATGTGGCAAGGCCATGCAGGAATCTGACTGAAAACCCCAGGAGTATTACAAGCACTACAAGCTGTGGGATCACCATAGCCCATTAGGTGTCTTCTCAGGATATCTTGTTTTGTTGGCAGCTTTTGGTGATTTGTTTTTTTTAACAGTTACACTTTGGAGAAACAGTTTAGTTCTCAGAGAGTGAATTTTCCAGCAGAAAAATTTGTTAGAAGAAATCCCAATCACCCTGATTTTTGCTGCCTTTATCAGATAAGACCAATGCTGAGACAGAGGATTTTCAGGAACAAACAGGGTGTAAATATGGTGGAGGTGGTAGAGGGTTCATTACTTAGACATCTGGAGGTTGCACTATAATGGGTGCTGTTCTACAGGGTGCTATGACTACATCTTGTGTATTATACAGGTTTAGCCACATTTTTGTGAGCTATTATTAATGCTGACTTGCAGCGTACGCCTTTGGAAGCAGTACAGTCAATGCATACCTGCTTACAGTGGGAAACTCAAAAGCCTCAAATTTCCTCTTGGCTGGCTCCTTCCTCCTACGCCCAACTCAGTCAGTGCCATTCGAAAACAGTAGTTGACATCAAGTTATTTTCTATTGTTGGAAAAACACGCATGGGGAAACCCACATCCCCTGTTGTAAAAGCATTGGAAGGTTGTGAAACAGGTAAATTTGGAGACTGCTTCTTTTTAGGTTGTTTGCAAATGTGTCATCTACATTTTTTTGCCCTCATCTACTATTATTTTCGCAGCTGTAGCAGGAATGGGCATCTTAGCCACTTTCTAATCAAATTAACCAGGCCTCCTCCCAGTCATGTGGAAGTCTGGTTGGATTTTCCAGCTTGGATTTATACCCTATGGACATGAGTTCAGAAGCTTTTTATCCGCTCTCACAGCTTTAGTTGCCTTGTTGCTGAAGTAGAAGTACTGCAGTAGTTGTCAGGGTTGCTCCTGCACAGCTGCACGAAGTTGGATTAGCTACTGTACAAAAAACCCGAGATATTTAACTCACCCAGTATGATCAGGCTTATTATTAACTGCAAAAATCAGGCTTAAAATGAGAACCATAGAACAGGATAGCAGAGTTACCAAAGAAAATGCCTGCTGGATTCAGACTGGGCTCATTTTAGTACCACAAGGAGCCATGTGGATTTTTAAATATCCATAGAACAGGCAGGTATCAAACAGGCAGGTTCTCTTCTGCGCAGAAACCCTGATGGCTCAGGAGCTCTGCTAGGATTTATCAGTACAGCTCCAGTTATCTGAGCAATGCTTTGATATTTCACAATAATTAAAATATTTTTGGTTAAGGTATGTTTCATCTCACAGTCTTAATTTTGCAGATAGGAAAAATTACTTTTAAAGCAGTGTTTATAGCCCAGAGTCTAACTTCTGCTTTATAGGTATAACTGAGAAAAATCAGACTTTTTATTTTATATGCTTGTGTTCTAACAGCTGCATTGTATCTATTTTTGTACTAAAATTATGCTAATTTCCAGCTTCATTAAATAATTGGTACCATGAGTGTTGCACTTGTAAAAGATGAGCTTTCTAATGATTCATTTGGAAATGGTCCTACTTAAACCACCAGGTATTAAATCCACCTTGCTGTCTGAGATGGATTCACAACAATCCCTTTTCAATTAAAAATTACTTTTGGAGGTTTTATTTATTAATAATTTTATAATACAGCTGAAATTCATTAAGACATGAGACTTCATTTATTAGAATATCCCTAAGCAGGAGCATTATCAGTAAGGTACACTTCAGTAAAGACAAATGTAATCCTTACAGTAATGGACCTACCGTTCACAGCAAAGAACTTCATTAGCCAATGTTGAGGCAGAAATCTGCAAAAGTAAAAGCATCCCACAAACCTAACCTCAAAGTGAAGGTTGCTAACTTTCTTTTGTCCTTTCCTCCCAGTGGCTTTGCCATTCTGAGGTTGTCTTTCCACACATCACACAAGAAGAAACCATGTGAATCAGCATGGGCTTCAACAAAGCTGTCATGGACTGCCTAATCACAGCTGTTGTCTTAACTTTGGGAAGATTTGGGATATTGCAGTCACCACTGAACCAGTGTTGGAGCCATTGTGCAAAAAAATACATCTCTTTTTAAAACTACATCTCTTTTTTTTTATATCTCTTTTATTTCAAAATATATCTCTTTTTAAAAAGAAAAAATAACTGTTCTCTTAAGGCTATCCTACTAATGCACATCAGTTCATCCTGAGGATCGAGTCCTATGACAAGGTGAAAGGTGAGGTGTGTTCTGCACCCTCCCTTCCCTGCCTTCCTGGAGAAATGCTGGAGGCCTCAGTGCTGTAATTTCCTTGAGTGCACTTCATGCATCCTGCCCCACTCGCTCCCTCCAGCACTGGGGCCCGACCTGGTGCAGGGCAAGAGGAGGAAACTACAGGCTTCCTTGATACCTAGCCCTGCAAAGGTTCATACTTTTAGGAATGTCATTTCATTTCCAGGACAGGATCTGGTACACGGCTAAATCCTGCTGCTTGCATCATCACTTTGCGCTTTCCAGTTGTGTTAGGGATAAAGCAGCCACTATCTCTGTGCAGCACTTAAATCATCATTGTCCTCCAAACCCATTCCTCAAATTCACATATTGTTTGCTGATTAACAGGTTTAGATCTTGAGGAGACCTGCACAAGCCTGAAGAAAATGTGTCCCTAATGAGAGAACTGGGCTTGCTCAGCCTGGAGAAGAGAAGACTCAGGGAAGACGTTATAACAGTCTTCCAGCACCTAAAAGAGGCCCACAAGAAATCTGGAGAGGGACTTTTTACAAGGCTATGGAGTGACAGGACAAGGGGGGATGGATTGAAACTGACAGAGGGCAGATTTAGGTTAGGTATTAGGAAGAAATTCTTTATTATGAGGGCAGTTAGACACTGGAATAGGTTGCCCAGAAAAGCTGTGGCTGCCCATAGCTGGAAGTGTTCAAGGCCAGGCTGGACGGGGCCTTAAGCAACTTGGTCTAGTGGGAGGCATTGGAACTAGATGATGTTTAAAGGTCCCTTCCAACCCAAACCATTCTATGACTCTATGACTGGGCAAGTCCATGCCAACCATAGCTTCCAGCCACCATCAGGAGTTTCCACAAGCCTACATGTGAAGTAGCAGCCCAGCATTCAGTGATGCTACCTTACTGGGTGTGAGCATTGCCAACGGACAAGCTACAGATTAGACAAAAAGCTAAGCATTTCTACAGCAATGACTCTTTTACAGTACGGTATTTCAGATACTTAAAGCTACTAAGTGCCTCCAGTGCTTATTTTTCTTAACATAACGTAGAAATCCAGCTGAGTAACTGCATACTGTAAATATTTCTTTACAAATGCTTTTATACTGTTACAAATATCAGCAGATTAATGAAAGTTGTGTATGGGAAAATAGAATTATAAATGAAACCTTGCCATGATTAATTTTGGAGCTTCAGCTTCTATATCCATAGGTTTGGGATTTATTATTTCAAGAGGCTGGGTACTTGGTGTATTGTGATTGAATGCTGAAGACGTTTAGCACCATGAAGAACTGGAAAAAGCTGAAGCCCTTGAAACAAAGTTGTGCTCAACTCACATCAGGCCACATATATTGTGGTGAGGAGATAGCAGACACTGTCTTTTGATCCCCAAACAAAAGCAGACATTACAGCCTTATGAGTTTGGAGAACCCAGGTGTGTGACGCTCTTGTGGATTTCCCTTTCACTTGAGCACAGTATCATTCCAGTTCAGGAAAACTGTAAGGGAAAAGAAGAGGTAAAGGACAGCATGTTGTGATAGCATCTTCCTTCAAACAGGCAGTCTCTAAGAGGCCGTGACATTTACAGTCCTGTTCCTTTTTGAACTTGTACAGCCTCTGCTATTGGAGCTCCCTGTGACTCACACAGTTCATTTATCCCAAGAGGCATTATACATTTGATACTTACTTACTTCAGTTCTGTTTTGGATAGTGTTGCTATTAGACTTTCAGTTTTATAAACAGCTGTACGCAGATGATGAGATATCCAGGCTTATTGTTGTTCTACATGTGTGTAGGGCAGTTCACCTCCCAGTCACCCGTCACAAGCCCAGCAGGGAGGCAGGGATCATCAATAGCAGCACTTAACATCAGATTTTAATAGGGCTGCTGCCAGCAAGGGTCCCTGTCTGTTACTGATTGATAGGGATGACAGGGGCAGAGGAAGGTTGCTTGGTTTTATCTGTGGAGATCATTGCTGCCCAGATGCCGGCACCCAGTGCTAGTTTATCTGAAGCATGGCTTTCTAGACAACAGCTCACAGCTTTGGGAAGCCACAGCTGGCTGAGTCCGTGCAGGTCACCCAGAGCTCAGCTACAGCAGTAGCTGCAATTACGGCAGTCCAGCCAGGCCAAAGGGAACCTTAGCAGCATGTCACCTAGGTTTGGAAGCAGGTAGAGGTCAATCACTACTGGCATGGGCAGTGTACAGCACACCCAGGGAAAGCAAGGGTAAACCCACACTCGGAATTTCTTTCTGTGGAAACAACTACATTTCAAGTGTTGCTGTAAAACAACACTGGTAATGGCATGAGCTGACCGAAACTGAAGTTAATTATGCTTTGCTTTCCCTCTCCTCCTCCAGTGTCAGAACTGGAATAATACATTTTCTGCCTGTGCTAATGTTTCCTATGTTATTTTTTCCAAATTAGAACACACTTTCATTCATTAAATTTCTCAACGAATGGAATGTTTACTTCCTTCCTGCATTTGGCATTAGTTAATGAAGTGCAAGCAAATGTTAACTGAATTCTCAAAGATGCGTATCTGTTCTTTCCTTTTTCTAATTAAGGTTCAACACAGCCAAATGCATGTGGGGAAAATCTTATTCTTATGCTGGAAACAAATGCAAGATTCAGAACCAAATAAATATTAATTTTAAAACTATTCATGGCTAAAAGCAGAAGAAATGACTGTTATCTCAGAATCAACAACTGGAAGAGCTTAAAATTGAAGTTAGGTCTAAAATCTGGAAGTCAGCAGGGTAGCAAGCAACCTTCTAACTGTTCATGTCTTGCCAATTAATCTCATCCCATATAAACAGACTTTGTATGCCTTGATAGTTGGGCATGGATGAAAACAAGTGCGTAGGAGAAGGATTAAGAAGAAATGTGAGGGAATCTTCAACCTCAGGGAATCTTGAATTAACTTCTGTTGAAAGAAAACAGAAGTATCCTTGATACAGGCTACAAAAAGCACCCATGCACTCTCCCAGTTACTCAAGTTTCTTTATTTCAATGTGAAGTAAGAATCAAAATTATATTTGCATTGAAGTTACAGACAAAATTCAACAGGAATGCTTGAATTGACTGTGAGATTTACAGTTGAAAGATCATTTCATTGATCGTGTTAGGGATAAATGAATGTTTAAAACCCCTATTAAATTAATGTAATACACAAATAAGAGGTGGAAAATTTGTGCTTGCATTGACCATATTCCAATTCAAGGTGAAAATATAGCTAGAAAATAACAGTAAGTGTCATAAATATTTGGTCAAGCCTGCTGGTGATACATGTTGCTGATCCAGCTGTGTTGCATTAAATGTCACAAAAGAATATAACTTTTATCTAGCTGTGATGATTTTAATGCTCAGTGGTAAAAGACGACTCCTTTATCCAGTGTGAGGGAGGGAAAATGCAGTGAAAGATTGTGTTGTGTTTATTCTCTTTCATTTTGCTTTAGCTAGATCTATGTAGCCCCTTTGCAATTCTAGCACCATCAGGAGGAAACTTTCTATCACCTCCAGGGAGAGATGGATGTAACCCCAAACCCTCAGTCCAGTAAACCTTATGCACGTTGATAGCTGGATTTCTGATCAAGAAGCCAAATGGTTACCACAGTAGGAAATGCCAAGTTGAGGCTGAAGGACTGAGTCGGCAGCTGTGAGAAAGCTAAGAATCTAGAATCATAGAACAGTCTGGGTTGGAAGGGAGCTTCAAAAGTCATTTAGTCCAACTCCCTGCAATGAACACCTTCAACTAGATCAGGTCACTCGGAACCACATCCAGCCTGGCCCTGAATCCAGCTGCTGGCTGGAAGAATTATAGCCATGGATGCTGTTCTGGATATAGGCATATAAGTCTCCTCAAGTCTTTACCAAAAGTGTAAAAGAGTTATAACTCGCAGGCCTTCAAGTTTCTGCTCTCAGCTTATTCGGGAGTCTGATGTTTGGGATTTTTTTCTCAAATATGCTTTATCTGGAGCTAGGATTTGAATCTCCTGAGAGCTCCAGGGGAGGCAAATACTTGGTCCTATCAGCAAGGCAGATGGAGCAATAGTTAGCCTTGCAATCTCAGTGCATGTGGCAGACACTGAACTGTGTGGCACTGCCCAAACCCAGGTATGTGACTGATGAGCTGCTCTTCCTCCTTAGACTCTGTACATTTACAAACAGTAGGGAGGTGGAGACAGGGCTATTGTGTATATAACCTCCAATTTCACTTGTATGTGTCCAAACATAATGCTGTCACTGGATAGCAATATATTTGGACCCTCTCCCCTCTCAGTTGGACTCCTGAGAGCAGAGAAGGTTGACATCACATGATATGACGCAGAACCAGTATCCAGGCTGCAGCACTGAATAATTTAGACCAGCTTGCCACAGTGGCTTGAAAACTAAAATTAAGACTGCACAGCTTTATGGAGGATTCCAACAATCTGCACCTGCACAAAGGTACTACTGCCTCTAACAGAAGTGGTAGCAGCATTGCTCATGTCCAAAGGCAGATGAAATCTTCTTTGTGGTAAGTTTGTGTGTGCAGTTATGGGTGTATCTGTAATTATAGGCAATGAGTAAAAGTACAGCTTGCTCAGCAACACAGACTGGTACGTGCCACATGAGTGGTCATGCTCTTATTTCTCCTTTTTTTCTCTGTACTATTAGCTCCCCTCTCTGCTATTAAGCCCTCTCTGTTCAGCTTCGGTTTGAAGCTCTGCTGACTACATTCAGCAGTTCAGTACACGACATGTATCCGTTCTTCCGTTTGCCCTCATCTTAATTTACATTACTTCCTCTCTGCAGGGAATCTAATACGATCTACGTCGTAAAGCTGAAACACACTCCTAAAAGTGCATGATCATAACAAAGATAAGTAGCAAGGAGATGCAGCACGTTTGGGAGCACCCTTGGAAAACAGCTGTTTTCTGTGGAAAAAAAGGCAAAACTCTCAAAGACAACCTCAAAAGAAAGAACTGTGTAGTGGCAGGGTTGCAACACACATCAGAAAGGTATTTGGAGAGAGAAGAAAAAAGGAGCTACGGAATGAGATCCCTAGATACAGGATTTGTATTGTGTGCTTCACTATTTTGGCTGTTGCCGCACATGATTTCAGTGTCAACACACCAGAAACCACAGGAGCATAAGCAACAACAAACTCTCAGCTCAGTTTACCAGTGCTAGTACAGCTGGGAGTTCCACTGTTTTCTTTACAGCTAATATCACCTCGTTTATACAATGACAAAAAACAAATGGAAAAAACCACCCAAATCAAAACCTCTTCATTTCCAGAAGCTGTAAATTATGATTACCATGCCATAACCTACTGTAAACAGGTTCCTGGCCCAATGACTAAGGCTGGTAGGCTATGCTGCAATGCAAACAGCAGCATGGACATCTTCCAAAAGCGTTGGATGTCGAAAAGGCCCCGCTGTGCTCAGAGTCCCAGGCGTCTAGCTTCTTGTTTGACTGAGAGTTTCAAGACTAGGGCATTCCTACAGGAAATGGAAAGCTTGAAGAGCTGCAAATGCAGCGCTTTGTGGAAATGACTGTTAAGAACAGAGGGAGGTTCTACACGCAGGTCCGCTTCCACAAGGCAACAGCTTCAGCCAAGAAAGCAATGCGTTTGTCAGGGGGCACAAGCCTTTGTAAGTAGCACCCAGTGAAAGCCCATCAGGAGGGGCAGGACCGGCACCTTCCTCAGTGAGGGTGATTTTGTGCCCTTTTCCTTCCCCTCTCCGGCGCCCTGAGGAGGCAGCGGAGGGGCGCGGGACGGCCGCGGTCAGCAGGGGGCGGCAAAGGACCTCACAGAGCGCGGCCCTCCCGCACTCGCGGGGGTAAGGCAGGAAGCGAGCGCGCTGTGTGAGCGGAGCCGGGGTGCGGGTCAGGGGTTTATTCTGGTTAGAAGCGAGTGTGGGTTTATTGCATGCTCTCATTCCCTTTTTACGGTGGGGGGGGGGGGGGGGGGGGAAAAAAAAAAAAAAAAACTTCCCACCCCCCCCCCCCCCCCCCCCCCCCCCCCCCCCCCCCCCCCCCCCCCCCCCCCCCCCCCCAAAAAAAAGAAACAAAATTTGCAGCAGCATTCCCATAACCTTATGGACTCTCGGAAGTGCTAGGGCTCTCAAAACGTGTTTTTCTCCCAACTCCCTTTGAAAGTGATCATTTCGTTCAGGACTGTCTTATGTGCTTTTGGTAGCTCAGGCCGGTTTTAGGAGCTTGGCTCTGAGGTCTGACTGATCGCAGCTCTGATTTGCGAAGGTGAGGGGGGTTGTCTGTGGATATTGGGAGTATTTGGTGTCACAGACAATACATACTGCTGAAGGCAGTTTTAATATGAAGGCTTTTATGCAAATTAAACTTCCTGCAGGTTTGTCACCAGGATTGCTCCGGCTGCCTCATCTGTGACTTACCCACCTACAGCTATGCACTCCCTTCTCACATCCACACACGGAGTTTGTCAGAAATACCTATCTACTGTTGTTCACACCCTCTCTTCAGTTCAAGTGTTGACTTTACTCAGTAGGTATTTCTGTTTGTGGCCAAAATGGGATTGTACTGTTCTTTATTTCTGCTAGTGCTAGAAAGCAAGCAGGGCTGAGCAGGAGCTTTATCCTGTTCCTGTCAATCACAGAATCACAGAAAGGTTTGGGTTGGAAGGAACCTTAAAGATCATAGAGTTTCAACCCCCCATACTGGGGGCAGGGACACCCTCCACCAGACCAGGTTGCTCAAACCCAGTCTGGCCTTGAGTGATGCCGGGGATGGGGCATCCACAACTTCAAGTGCTGTAAATTACTTGTAAGTACAGAGTTAAAATCTTTATAATGCAGACAGAAATGGAAGCAGTGCCTTCTTTTGTTTAGAAGATCTTTCCTGTTCTGTAGACCTTGCTGGTATATGCTACAGCCGTGAGATTCCATAACCAAGCACACCATGCCTTGATCTTTATCAGTTTTTCTGATAAAATCTTACTTTTCTCTACAAATGCTGCCTTCTTGAATTTCACTCTTCAGAGTCCAATAGAAGCCTGTAATTTTTGCAGCTACTTTATGCAGTGTATCCATTTGACTGGATGTCACCGGCTAGTGATAACTGTGAGCTACTCTGTCTCCTCCACACCTCCATGCCTCAAGCATCCAGATCATTAGTTTTTAGCGTAGACACTTACTCCTAGTTGTCAATAAAAATAAAAGTCCACGATTACATCATGAGAAGGGTATTTTTGGCCTCCAAGGAAGCAGTGTATTGACTCATTAGTAGGGTCTGCTGGCCAAGTAAGTATAGCTTTATTTCTTACCTTTTAAATTAAAATACTGAAAAGGCAAATATCCAACAGGAAGACAGGGAAAATGTAGACTGACACAAACCTAGAAAGACAAGGTTGGCAGAAATCCACATTAATTTTGGCTGTAAATGACTGGTAGCTTTCCTGGCTCGAACTCTTTCAACAACACTTAGGACACTCTGAGACTTGTTTCATTTTAGGGTTTTTTTTCTTAGATCTTCATGCCCTTTTGGTTCCCTCATAGGGAATGCTATACTACAGGTTCATGCATGCTTCCTAATTTTCTTTCTTTCTTTCATTTTTTTTTTTTTTTTAATTACCATGCTATTCTGGTGATTTTTCTTCTTTACAGTATTTTCCATCTGTCCTCCTCCAGAGTACTGAGAACACAGGAGGCACTTTTCTGAAGGAGAGGATTTTCTGAACGATTATCACTTTATCAGATTAATTGCTAGGCTTTTCCTTTAGCCATTTGACTCCATGTAAGTTGAAGCAGGAGATCACACATAACCCATCACCAAATGAATGAACGTAACAAGAAAATAAAGTGATGTTTGTAGATTGTGACCTAATAAAATTCTGCCATTATGCATAGAAACTGTATCTTGAATTTTAAACATTTCCAGCTCCTATTAAGATTATAGCATAATATTTATATTGAAACTATGAAACAATCACAACAGCCTCTCTGTGGTGAATGAGAAGAGCGGATGGGAAGAATGCTTTATGTTTGAGAGCAGGAAACTAGTCCTTTAAAGCGTCATTCCTTAGATCAGACTTTCAATATGGATCATTAGTTAGGGGCTAGAAATTAGGACAAATGACTTTCATACAGTTTTGCTTCAATATCTTCGTATTGCTGAGAGGTCTTCAAACTGGGGCAGAGTAAGATAAAACATCTCTCTCCTCTGAGATGGCTAATAATAGCAGGTTCAGAGATTTGTTTCTGAAGCTCACCCCCAGCCACCAGAGAAAGCATTCTTTAAATATAAACTATTTTCTCATTCTCAGTTAAATGTATGATCATATTAAAAGTGTTTTCCCTTCTTCTTTAGATTCCAACCAAACAAAATGTAGAATTCAGCTGCAGTTTCAGAATGGAAAGTTTTATTTGATTGATCATACCGTCTTATATTCACTAGAAGGTCAGTTGCTTTCAGAAAAAAAACAACCTAGAATTAAGTCTGGAACCCCACTCATTTCTGGGTCCAATTGGCTTTTTCCTTTCAGCTACATCTTCTGTAATGGTGTACTGTGTTGTTTATGGGCAGGCACGGTCTGCCTAAATTTTGAAGTGGGCTATTAAGTCACAAAATCTCAGGTTTTTGTGGAAAGAAAATTTTTGGCATTACCATTAAATAGCAATGCATGCTGATGTTGGGGTTTTTTTTAAGTAGATTGTAGCATTGCAAAACGTCAAGACCTGGCTTCCCAGGCAGTCAGCATCATGGACACATTTGCTGTGATTCAGCTTGACCAAGTCTTTTGAATTCAGGCTCAAGTTATTTTGTTGCATTTACCCTTTTCAAGTTGCCTTCAGAAGTGACTGACAGCCAATGCTTTCCAGTGCTCAGAGCGCCAGTGTCACTTTCTAAGCTCATACTCTCACATTGTCCCCTGAAATCCAGTCTGGAGGAGTGGATTAAAGATATTGAAAGAATATGTCCCACAGTAAACTTCGTATACAATTGGACTGACAGTGATTTTTATTTCCTGCATTTTATTTCTCTTGCTGTGATGTGTAGAGTTATAGTGCAGTTTTGTCTGATGAAAAAGATTTAAGATACTGAATGCTCTTTCAATGAAAATGTAAGTGTAACAGGAAAAATATGATGGATTCTTAATGCATTTGTTAAGCTAGCCCATCAGTTTACAAGTGCTTAGGAAAAGGCTTTAACTTTTATGTGTATGAACAGTCGTCTTTAGTTCCCATGGGACTCTTTATGGGCACAAAACAAAGCACATAAGCATGTGCAGTCTAGAGTCCCTAAGTAAACACTGTGCTTTTTTTAATATCCATTTCAATACAAAGGTGTTAGTTTTGTCACCAGGAGGCTTCTTATTCCCTCCTTCTATTAGAATAGAAATAAATAACAAGATTTAAGAGACTAAAATGATTATTGATTTCTAGTATATGCCAAGGTCTGCCTGGCTGAAAAAAATTCTTGAAAATCAATCTTCATGTCATGCTATGTTTTACATCCCTGGCAGAATATTATTTTCAGCAGTAAAGTATTGCATTGAAATGAGTTCTCTTTGGCACACAAAATAGACAACAAATATTTATTTCTAAGGCATCTACTTTTATATGAAAATGGCATATGTTTTGCTCCAACCATAAAGAAATTACTGCTGTCAACTTCACATAATTCTTAAAAAAAACTTTAACAAGCTTCTCATAATAATCTCATAAAAAAATGACTGTTGTAATATTTTACATATGACTTGTTTCCGAGGTATTAAGTATAAAAAGTAAATAAATAATTCCAAATTTTCACATGCTTTTGATGTTTGATTTTGGTGTTTGATATTGAGGGTATCAATCAAACTTTTGCATCAAGTTTGATCTTGTAAAGATAATGTCAGTAGCATTCTACATTTAATGTCCCACAAACCAGTTCATGTCCTAAATTCTGGCATGAACTACAAATTTTATTTAAATCTACACTAAGCTGTGACTAGTATAAAAGCAGGTCAGTTGAAAATGCATGGTTTTAAAAATACTTGTTTTTTCATGAATAGATGTCTAACCATATAATGCACACATCTTCCATTGTGGCAACTGCCTCAGTGTGTGGAAGAGACAGCAAGAAACTTAACTGCAAGGAATCCCTTGATAGACTGATGAAACCCCTAAAAGGCATGCAGAGCTTTCAGATGAAAGGATGCATCACCTTCTCTGCCACAAACCTCCAAAGACTCCCAGACACATGTGACTTGCAGGAAATGCCGAGCTGTTGTTAGGACTCATCACATAAATAAACATGGAGAAATCGTAAGCTCTTCATCATTTCCTTCAGGCCTGCTGTATTTCTTCCATTTCTATGAGCTGCATTGCCATTTCTATGAGCTGCACTGCCAGAATTTCACAACAGATGGGAGAAGAGATTTTTTGGATGTGTAGTCTGTAACCCTAATGCTGGATGTCAGCACTGTTGACAGGGTTGAATTGATTGAGCACTGAAAGAAATTCTGTACATGTAACAGTTGTCTTGATTTTGATAGGAATAAATTAGCCAGACCTGGACACTCTCATGCATAATACCGTTATATTCCTGGGCTACTTTTATCTATGAGCCTTCTACTTTTACATGTATGTTTTCAAGATGAGGTTACATACACACTGGATGATCTTAATAGCAACAAAGGACAATTCAAATTCAGGTACAGTTAAAATATTCTCTCTTAATTACTCCTTTGGTGTGATTATAACCAATGTAAATGGTGTTGTATTAACAAGCTACCAGAGAGTTTATAAACAGCTTTGTGCTAAACAAGGGACTGAATGGCAGCTTAAACTCTGAGCCCTATTGCTTTGACAGGATGAGTTCAAGCAATGGTGCACAGCAGTCACCCACACAAAGAGGCAAGCCCTGTGCTCTCATCCCATGCTCACTCCAAAGACTGAGCCAATTTATTTGAACTATAAACATGAGAAAGGTTGGCTGGGATGGGTTCTTAATAGCTTTTACATACCAAATGCTTTCTGTGGTTTTGTATCAGTAAAGGATGCCAAATTTTTCCAGGGAAAGAAGGTTGATCTCTTTTATTTATTTTGAGAAATAAATCATTGTTTCTCTCTATGGACTTCTGCAGCACAGTGGTAATGAAATTCATTCCTCTTACCTCTTTATAAATGCATACATGGTGCAGGAGAGGGAAATGGGAAAAATAAGAAATAGTTTACTATTTTTTGTCATCATTTTGAAGTTTCCTTTCACTTCTTCAAACGTGCAAAGAAAACCTCTTGAAGTGGTGAGATATACTTTTGCATATAAGCTCTCAGCAGCAACACATAATGCCCCAAACCCACAAACTTTTTAGCAGGCTATCTGAATTACTTCTTCACTTCATGCAAATTGTAGCTGAAATTAGAACTGACCTTCAGAGACAGCACTGCAAATGATAGTAAGCACATCTGCAATATGGTCTCTGGGTTTGTGTTTCCAAAGGACCTTGTAAAATTCTTCACTTCCTTGCCTATGCTGTTTTGGTGGCCAGCGGAGCAGAGGTCATTTTGTTTGTTTTACCCCTCTCATGTCTTTGCTTTGCCAGGCATGTGTCTGTAAGAGACATCATGGCTCTTTAAAAACAAATTATGTCATGTAGTAAAAAGATTACTTTAAAGGATTGTGTCAAAAGCTATTTCTGTTCCCAGCTGTTAAAACTGTAGCACGACTTTGCTATTTTATTTGCCTTTAGAAAGCTGCTGATCTTATATTAGCAAGTGAGCCTAAGTTTACAATTGGAACTACTGATGAAATATGGTGAAATCAATAGTGACCATGTTAAAATAAATACTGTGCAGAAGAATAAATGTTACTATTTATGAAGCAGGAAAGGTCACAGGCTATAGCAAATAATGAGTGCATTTATCTGAATCACTGTATCACAGTCAAACCGAAAGCCCTCTGATCAGTGAGTCATCCCTTTGCAAACATTTTTCTCTTATATCACTTACAATAGAAACTACTTGTATAGCCTCTGCCTTTGTTGTCAGTGTGAAAATCACTGAGGCATGGCTGCAGGACCCCATCATATAGCTCATGCTCCTCTTTAATTCAAGTGGAGCCTTGTTTGATGATAAAACTATCCCAGCAGGGAACTATATTTATAACTTGGTTGCTCATTCATCTGATGGGTGTTTTTTGGAGTTGTTAATGGGTCACATAACTATACATATTTCCTTCAAGTTCCCATTATACTTCCTACTTCTAATTGTAGTTGTTTTGCTTCAACGAACTCTCTTAATAGAACTGCAGTCTCTAACCCACTGTAAGCAATTCCCCCTTTACTCTGCTCCTTGACAGTTTTATGACAGAGTCTAATCTGAATTTCCAGATAGTAGCAGTAGGTCACAGCAGTGTTTGGCATTTGTTACTTGGAGCTACTGACTCCTCAAAAAAGGTTTGAAGAGAAGCATCAGGAATCGTACCGTTCTGTTGTAGCAAAATAACTGATTTTTATTTTCATAAAGGCCAAATAGTCTACTCTTATCAGTTTAATTTGTTTCTGTACTTAAAACAGTCTTTCAGCAGTTAGGATATTTCAGAAATTCTTTTGCTTTGCCACCTCCATTCAGGAAAGATATTACTATCTTTTATTTTATTTTCCCTTCTGAATAGATATGAAAACTTCAGATATATTTCAATAGCAAGCACATCAGTTTATACAGAATCTTATCATGCCAAAACATCTTTATGCACAAGCATCAGCAATGAGATCGGCTCTGCTTTGAAAACAGTTTTTGTTAGCTACTGAGCTTTACAGAGATAGTAATGTTAGCAGCGGAAGTGTTGGTGATTATGTCATATCTGTAATTCCACATTTATAAAAGTCCCATATGGAATGGAAGGCAGGAAAGGAAGAACATGTGATGGCACTATACACTTGTTTATTTATAGAAATGGTAGTTAAGCAAAAGTACCCAAGCTGTTCACATCAGCAAGCTAGCTCTACACAGGACCCACATGCATCTGAGCACTGAACTGCAGTTCCCAGTGAAACTAGGCACCCATTGGCAGCTAAAATCCTTTTGTTCCTACACTTCCTAATAAAAATGGCAAAATATCCATATGTGATCCTTCAAAATCAGTATGTATTCCCCCACCATCCTGAAGATTTCAGAGCCATTAGATGCCACTCTTACTACATGTTTAATCCAGAAATGCTGGCATTGATCCTTTACTAGGAAAGTGGGAAATAATGTTTTGACTTCTTTCTCTACCTAAAGCAATTTTAAAAGGTTGCTTCGGTACCTGGCAACCCTGGGGAAGGTGTCTCGCTTTGCTTGGAATAATTAGGAAGGAAAGCACTTGACAGCAGTGTCAGGACCTGGAGAATAAATTTTCTTCCTTTTTACTCTAGAAAGGAACAAGTCAGTCTAAGGATCTGAAGTACAGATGTAAGAGTCTAAAATAGCAGTAAAGCACTCATCCCTTGGTCCACACTGTACAGAAAAGCAATAGGAATATTCATAGCAGATTAAAGACAACCAAGCCTCTATTATGCATGAACAAAAGAAACAGCCAGTGACAAATAACATCGAGAACATCCCCATTCCAAACTACTTAACACAAGAAATTTCAGAGGCTATTATCCCTTCCTCCTATTTCCTCTCCTTGCCCTCCCACTGCTTCTCATTACCCAACAGACTTCTAAATTCCACAGGCATTTACCCAGCACAGAGCAAAAGCAGCTGAAGCCCATCTAAGGACAGGCTGCAACAAAACTGTCTCTTCCTTCTCTCTGAACATGTTTTCCTATATTTCCCTTGCAAAGACACCAGGGTCACCAAAAACCCCATTACGAAGTGATTCATGGAGAGGGAAACTAATCACTACTGTCTGGGCAGTTTGGTACTGCCCCAAAATCTAACATTTGAGGAGACCATGATGAACTTGAGAAATGGTTTTGCAACAAAGAGGAAAAAAATCAGGAGGTTGTGTTCATTCTCAAAACTGGCCAATATTTTTACAAAGGTATAATAACCC
>JBCJKH010034591.1:0-10998 GCA_039877255.1 Loriculus beryllinus
CTTTAGGTGTTTCTCTACGTGTCTGACAGTATACACTGCATTCATGTAAAAGCAGAAAGTATGAAAGGCTTTCTCACTGGCTTTTTTTTAACACTAGGTGCATAACACACTCCTGTATTAGAGAGCTGCATGCTATAAAAAAGGAAGCACTTTGTTTTCACTGTAGCAAAGTACTGCAGAACTACCCGTGCTCATGATTAGTTTTTAGTCCTCTACGTGTGCAAGGCTTTTGATACGCTGTTCTAGTTACATGTAATTAATGCAGCAGAAATATTCTAAATCTCTGAACTGTTTGTCAGTATTTCACAGAAATGTTTTATGTGTAATCGTGAAATTGCTGAACAAAAAGCACACCAAGCAGAAATGACAGTTTATAGGTCCTTTAATTCTTATTTGTGCTCTTCTTATATTTGTGCTTCTTCCTTCTGAAAGAAGACTTTCAGAGCTTTTCTTGGTTTTAGAAAGACATTATTATTATTTGTTCTAATTTTTGCTGCATGAAGGAGTCCAGAAAAGCTGTTATTATTTTCCAATATAAAGTCATCTTATTCTCTGTTTGGTTGGGGTTTTTTTTCTGTTGCTTAATTTCACGTTCTTTGATCTCTGGCTTTGCTGCAGTACCAGACAAGCTAACTAGAGTGGAAGTCGTGGCCCCAGTACTGACTTCATTGGAACTAGGGCTTCCTGCTGGGTGCTACTCCAAGCTTAATTGAAAGCGTAGTAGTGAGCGTGTAGCAACAGAGCCTTTACTGAGGCATTTTCAAACCTTTTCAAAAATGAGGGGCCCCCCATCTCAGTTAATTGTTAGTCTTTGGATACCATAAACCTATACCAGATAATTCCAGCTATAACATGTATAAGAACAAGCAGTCACTAGTATCCATACTTTGAAGAAAAATCAAACTGAAAACCTTCTTTCAAAAAGATCTTCAGGTAGAAGATAAAATAATCTTTACCCAGGGGTAGAGGAGAGGTTAAGTAGCTTTTTTTTAACAGGAACTGTGAGGCAAGAGGCTCATAGGATTAGGATCTGAGGTGGAAAAAGTCTGTGAGAGCTCATGAATCAAACTTGTAGGTGTATAATGTGATTTTCAGAATATCAAACAGAAAGCAGGGGGATTTCATCACAGCTAATTTATATTCTTATCAAATTATTCTATCACTGAATTTGAAATATCAGTCATAGAAACAGGATGCCATGCAACAAAGTCACACTGCAATTTCTTCCTTAAAGCCCAAGTTCTCTTTTTGTATTGGTCACCTGAAATTTATTTCGATTATCTGCCATAAGTAATGCATTACTACTGAGTAAAGGACTATGCACATTTTAATCAGCTCTTTCAGCGTTTGCATCCTTTTCTTTGATTGTTGCGGTGGGGAGTGTTAGACACTTGATGGTGAAGTGAAGGAGAACTGACAGACCTCTGCTCATGACTTTTCTCTTACTTTTTGCTTTGTATACTTTTCTGTATACAGAGCAAAGGCAGTGGCCTTGTATCTGCTGTGCTGAATTACGCTGCTGAAAATGTTCAGTGCAGCTTTGCCAGACTGGTGGGAGACTGCAGTGGGTTGAGATATATTGGTTACTACATCTGATGTTTGTCATCTGTTGAGGAGACATAGAGGACAAAATATATGTGTGAAGAATATATGTACACATACCTATATATGCATATATAACTATGTCTGTATACATATATGTATATATGATTTCTACATATACAGCAGAACTAGCCATTAGTAATTGGGTGGCAAAAGCTGGTCTGTGATATCCTGGAGCCCAGTCCCAAAGAAGGTCTGCTGAAGTGGGAATGTAGATGATGATGGGAGCATGCAGAGGCAGACCAAGCAGGCAGTGCCCCTCCTTTTCTTTTAAACCAGTTATCATCTACATCCACTAATAACAAGGCCTGTCAGTGATTTAAGACATACCTGCTTTGATGGAGGCAACTCCTACATGAGCCAATTTTTACTTAAGATTGTCAGGATACTGTGTGAATGTTGCTCTGCTCTCACCAACCAGCCCTTCACACATCGATGGGGTAAAGGACCTCCCACAGATCTAATGGGTTTTATGTGTTATAAAGTGAATGACAGTAATAATTGAGCTTTCAAGCCTTTCAGATTGGTTTGGGGATTTGGAAATGCTGCACATCGTTAGGGGAAGGGAGACCAAACAGGCTGGCACAAGTCTGGAGTTCTGAGTATAGGGCAGGTTTTAGGGCAGCAGACACCAGAAGTGTTGATGTCCATCCTGCAGCAATGTCACACACTTCTGGGATAGAAATTGTTGCACTGACGAGGCCAGAGGAAGATTGCCCTACATCTTGGAGTGAAGACTGGTCTTTGAACTCCTGGTCTGTCCTCATGATAGCACAGGTCAGGAGACAGCTTACAGAAATAAAGGCATAAAATCAGTGTAAGTGGAAAAAAAACTATATAGTCATTTAATTCTGTCATCAGGTCATTGGAATTTTACATAGCTGCAAACTTCTGCATTTGAGAGCTGTAAAAGAAAGTATGGGTATGGTTGTATGACTGAAAGAGGGCATTGCACCACAGTAATGGATGGAAGGGGCATCAAAAAAGCCCACACAGCGATAATTCTGGCTTGCAAATTGCTCCAGGTGCTAAGGGGAACTGGCAAGTCTGCAGAGCCTGTCAAAACAACACTGTAATAATAACAGCTTACAAAGGGCAGGACTTTGAAGCATATCAGCACAAAGGAACTCTTGAGGGTGTTGTTCCCTTGCTCTCTGGGTACTACTTGGGTCTCAAAGCTGGTTATAAACAAAGACTGAAAAGGTTTTAATACCAAGAAGTGTTGCTTTGGAGGTATTAGTGATATTTCCAGTATCGTTATTAGCACTAAGCTTGCCTTGAGTTATGCTTACAAGCTGCTGAAGTCAAATGAAAGTAAGCTGTGACAATCACAGGAGCAATGTGGCAGGAGCTGCAGCCTGGGAAGTGACAGCTGAGAATGCCTGATGTCTCCTCCTCATGATACCATGCTTTCTTCAGCATCCTTTCTACCCTTGTTTATGCCAAGATAAAAAAATGTCAGCGGAGGAAAATATATGCAAATGTCAAGACAGAAATCAGTTGTATCCATTTGTAGCGTGCCACACAAAGATGACGTTTATAGCTGTGCATTATGAAGTTTAGGCCACAGAGAGAGGCAAACAGAATGATAGAGAGCATCATTTTATGCGGTATGTTACTCTGACAATAACACTCACATTTACAAACAAATTAGCTAAAAACGTCTGAAGGACATTCAGCTTTTACAAACTGGGCCTCATCTCCCGGTGATAGGTTCCTTTGGGAGGGATATGGCATACAAAATGATACACTGCCTTGGAGAATAAATTTATGAAGTTTAGCAATGTAGGTCACGTTGCAGGAAAATCATAAATGTCTGAACATCATTCAATAGCCATTCAATCAACTGCTCAAAGCAAAACAGGGAACTGAACAGCATGTAGCTGTCTCTGGTGAGAGCTGGAGAAAGTCATGATATGATGTAAAACCCTTTAGGTCCTCCATCCATATGTATTTCTTTTTTCTTCTATTTTTCTTGCCAGTTCACAGTTATAGTTCTGTGTCAGTGTCAATAGTGACAACAAAACCAACATGGTTTTTTGCTGTTACTACCATGAACTGTAAGAAGTGTGTTGGGTGGCTAATGAAAGGTATGCCAAAAATCAGGGGAATCAGGAGAGGTCAAGTGGTTCAAACTTGGTATAAGTAGCCTAGTCTTAAGGAACTGATGTAATTGTGAAATTATTTTCTGTATGGTCCCATACAGCCAGAAGGGTTTGTAACTGATGCTATTTGCTTAAGTCTTTGGATTTGGTTTAAAGGAAAAGATGATGTTTTGAAAGGATGTTTCTAGATCTAGCCCTGTTCTCATTGTTTTCTAGATCTAGGAATTGCTAACAGCATGAGATCCAGAGATTTACAACTTTGCTAGAGGTGTTAAGAGCCTTCCTGAAGACATCTAGCACCTTTGTAGATCTCAGGCCTTTCTACATCAAGACCTGGGAGGGGACAGGACATAGGCGTCTATTGCTTCTTCAGCATGTCTAGAGACTCACTAGATACTGCTTTTCTTGTGATGGCTTGGAAGCCTTTTAGACCTTTTTCTCAAAGCCTGTCTAGCCCTTCTTTGCCACCCTTTCTAGCTCAGCATGCTTTCCTAGATCTAGCACCCTTATAGACCCTTTCTGAATAGAGAACTTTGCAGGGACCCCTTCTAGGGCCTCCTGCACCTCTATATACCCCACCCCTTGGGGGGTTTGGGGGGCTGTTCTGTTTTAAGAGGCTTTGTAGAGCTTTTCTGAGCCGTTCTAGGTCTGGATCCTTTTTCTTCCTTTACAGATCTAGAGCTCAGCTACTGAAAATCAAAAGCTTTACATAGCTATCTGATGAGGAACCTGTTGAAAACCTAACTTTAGGCATGCTTTTAGAGTGTTTGTCTAGAGCCTTTTTGTATGGCAAGAGAACTGAGTGCCTCTTCTTTTAGATCCAGGCTGTATCTGTCCCAGGCTTGAGATGCATTATTTAGCTGAGTGGTATTTCTTAAATTCTGCTTGAAAAAAAAACATTAGTCCTAAACTTTATCCTTGTAAGCTTTTCTGGCACAGTCTGACAATGCATATCCAAATATGCATCACAGCAGTAATCAATGCCCTTAGCTGGCAGAAATCTTGAGCCGAGTGCCTGCTTACAGTCTCAGACTAGAATCAAGCACTCTCCAGTACTTTTTCTTGCGAGTACCTGATCAATGTAAATACTCACATGGAAGCATTCCAGCGTGGAATGCAGTTGTCTTGTTTGCTCTGCAAAATGCAAGATGCCTAATTTTCTATTAGGTATTTGGAGCCTATGTGTTTGCTTTCAATGCGGCATGACAGCTAGTTAGATTACATTCATTTTGCTCCGTTGAAATATCTATTGGGTAAATACTTGTGAAAAATCAGTTGCAGAAAATCATGTCATGATAATAATTAATCTTGATGCTAATTTCTGTAAAAGTAAGGACTCAAATTAATGCAGTTGCTTTTTCTGCCTAGAATTTTTATGCCCATGTGGAAAGAAAATGTATAATTTAAAGTTAAAAATCAAACTTTCCTATAGTTGTTTTGCTTTAACTCTCTGCTACAGTTCAGTAATTAGTGCACTCTTACAATGGTTTTTAAACAGCTGTTACTATTGAATTGTGTATTGTTGTAGGAATTTGCCGTAGAAGATGCCCTGCCATAAACATGAATTGCAGAATATCTGTTTTCGCCATCTTTCTTTCTTTCCCTTGGAAAAGCTGTGTTTGTAAGTTTAATGGTGTAACTTAAGGAAAAACTTAAACCACATAAGTGAATTTGCATTTTCTTGTGAAAGCTGTGGTGTTAGCATTTGTTTTGATCCTTGCAGGAGTGTGTTTTGTAGATCTGATCCAGCTGAGGAGACGGCTGTGGCTCCTACATGCCTAGCTGGAAACCTGGCAGCAGCTCCTCATCCTTTGCTTCCCCAAGTCTCACTTACTGCCCAGCCCTGGGGACAGAGGAGCACAGCGCTGAGGAGCAGTGTTGTTGTCGGAGGTCGTGGTCCCAGAAAGACAGGCACTGATCTGCAAGAAGTTTTAATTTCTATAATTTAATTTAAATTTCAGTTCTTAAATTTCAAGGGTTCAGGGCAGAGTCATAAGGAACTAGTTTAATTATGGCTATTACTTGGTTGATACATTCACAGTGGCTGGTGTTGCTCAAATTCAGGGCTTACGCTTTCTTCACTTTTTTCAGTTTGGGAAATTTCATTTCTATGTATCCTCTCTTCCTCCCAGTTTTCAGGCCAGATGCTTTTACGAAGCTCAGTAGTTACTGGAAACAGAAGACATGGTAATGTACTAGCTCCAGCCTCTCGCTGTTCTCAAACAGCTGTTAATTACTGCCTCAATTAAAGCTTTTCAAGATCTTCCTCCCACCTTTTCTGCATTGGCAGCACACTGGCTTTCTGTATCCAGAATTTCCGAGCCCAAAATGGAAAGATGAGGCCAACACTAGTGAGAGATTTATTAAGATTTATGCAACTTTATTTTTGTGCCGTCTCATCTGACAAGTGCCAGGACCTGGAAACTCAAGTTAGAAAGTGAGGTGAAATGGAAACAGTCCTGTTGTTAGCTAGATTTCCACCTGGTCCCACTCTGTCCTTTTGGCTATGCAGATGAGCTGTAGTGGTATGTTTGGAGGACATCTATTCCCACTCCAGCATTGGAGATACGTTTGGGTTAGATTCATATTCATGGTCTATTTCGAGATATTTTAATTGAAGAGTCTTAGATTCCTCCTCTCAGAGGTACTGGTCTGCTCAAAGTACTTTGTGAATTCCTTCTGGGCATTTAAAGAAATATTCATTCATAGCCTGTCTAAACCATGGGTACCATGTTTAAACAGACTTAAATGGCTTAGGAATCTTAAATCCCATTGATTTTCATAGTCAATGGGCTTATGTGATTCTGGATAATATTCTCTCTCTTGTTAAATAAAGGCGGTGTGAAACCTCTCCCTATAGAAATCAACTTTTCCTATTGATTTAGTAGACCCAAGATACAGTCTTTGAAGTTGTGAAGCAGAAAAAGAAAGTCATAAAAAAGAAATTATGAAACAAGAAGGGAGCTGGAAAGTGAGAGCACAGCGAATATCGTGGGAAGTGAAGCAAAGACGAGCAGTGAAAACTGTTGAATTGGAGCCTTGCTGTCACATTCCTGCGCTGGGTCCCTCATCCACTGGAAATAACTGATGGCAAAGGCAGGTTCATGGAGAGACTACCCAAGCCATGATCCTGGAGACTTCTGAGCTGCATCTGTGAATGTGCCACAGCTGCTTTCCCAGCCCAGGGTAGAAAATGGTGGTCATTAAACTGCAAAACTCATTTATTTGGGTTTTTTGCTGGGGAGCTATGAATGCAGAGAGAGCAACATTTGTGAAGTTTAGAGCAGGGACTGCTGTAGCTGAACTGTGTAATTCTGCATGTTATAATATGCAGCATCACGAGAATGAGAAACAAAGGCTCCTCCAGCATGGCAGGAGCCTGTAATCCCACCACGGGGAAGGGTTCCCCGCTGTCAGACCGCAGGAGCAGAATTGTGTCTCTGTGTGCCATTAAGAAAGAAGCTAAGCTGCTGAGAGGAGCTGACAGTGTCAGTGTCAACAGAAGGAAGAGCCCAGAAGTGAGAGCAAACTGACAGAAAATGATGAAAAAATATCTATGCTTGTCAACTATGGGAAAATAGAAAGAAATACACACAGTGAGACACCCTGTGAAAGGTTCAGGGAAGCAGAACCAGTCTCCTTTCGCCTTGTAAACTACATGCTCCCTTCTAATGGACCACGTGTGTGAGCCCTTCCTCTGAGCCATTTCTCTCCCAGAAGGAAGGAAAAGAAGGGTTTGAACAGGAAGAGAGAAAAAATTCTATGTAAAAAGTACATTGTGGTGAGTAAAAGGGTTTGGCCTGAAAACCACAACTGAAGTGAGTATAAATAAGAAGAGATGAAAAAAGGCAGTTACCAGTTAAAGAGGAATATGGAAGGGGCTACAATCAGGTTTGCAAATGCATATCGCAGAGCTGAATAAAGGCAAAGGTAGCATAAACAGAAGTGCTTGAAGCTGAGCCGTACTGATAGGAAATAATCCATCAGTCAGGACTATCAGAAAAATTTTGGCATGAATTTCATGCTACCACATGAAATTGAATCAAAATATACAAGCAATACATGGCAAGAAATCAAAGCAATGGTGAAGCCTTTTTAGGGATTTATGCAGCTTCTTTTAATCCATGATAAATGAAACTTATCCCAGTGAAATTTACCCCTGCAACCAAACAGTTAAGCTCTTGAAACCAGCATCTGCAGGCAAGGATAATTTTTCCCCTCTTTACTGTTCTTACTTTGATGTGAACAGTAGAATTTGTTTGATCTGTTTTGTTTAAAACAGTACCAAAAATACCACAGCCATGCAAATGTCATGGAAAATGTGCAGAAACTTTCAGCCATCTCATCAAAACCAAAAGAAAAACAGTATTCTTGATAAGCTAGCACTTTAATATGTGCACATGTGCAGGTGTGTATGTCTACAACGTACATGAGCACAGGCTCTCCTATCAGTGCTACTTCACAAAAAAATCTCATTTATTTAGTTGTAAAGCTTTGCTGTTGGAAAATGTGTTGGGTTTGCATGGCAAGGCTTTGATAACAAGGGGGCTGCAGGAGTAGCTTATTGTGAGAAGCTTCCCACCACAGAGGACCTGCACTGGAGCAATCTGTTCCTGAAGGATTGCACCGCATGGGAGGGATCCACAATGGAGCAGCTGGTGGAGAACTGCAGCCCATGGGAAGGATTCGTGTTGGAGGAGTCTGACTGTCTCCTGTGGGAAGGACCCCATGCTGGAGCAGGAGAAGAGTATGAGGAGTCCTCCCATGAGGAGGAAGGAGCAGCAGAGACAATGTGTGATGGATTGACCACAGTCCCCATTCCCCATCTCCCTGTGCCACTTGGGGGGATGAAGGTAGAGAAATCAGGAGTGAAACTGAGCCCAGGAAGAAGAGTGGGCTGGGGGAAAGGTTTTTTTTGTGATTTAGGCTCTATTTTTTATTACCCTGCTGTGATTTGATTGGTAATACATTGAATGAATTTCCCCAAGTCAGGCCTGTTTTGCCCATTATTGGTGAGTGATCTCTCCCTGTCTGTATCTTGATCCATGAGCCTTTTCATACATTTTCTCTCCCCTGCCCAGCTGAGAGGGGACTGATGGAGCAGCTTTGGTGGATACCGAGTATTCAGCCAGGGTCAACTTTCCGCAGAAAAATAAGTATTTCGAAACCAGATAGACAGGGAGATAAACAGCTATACAAGACCATGTGTATTTTGCAAGAAAGAAACAAATACAAAAAAATACCATTCAGGTCTGAGGGTTATTTATCTACGTAAATGTAGATTTCCCAGTGAAAATTCTTTTAAACCAAAGCTGCCTTAGTGTACCTTGTGTTTTCTGGAACACTTGACATGAAAAAAAGTTTTAGTAGGTGTTAATTTTGTACTTCTAAAACCAGAGGTTGATTATTAGATATAGCTGGAGCCTTTATGTTGACAGTTAAATGTTGAATTGCCACAAAAGTTGACATGTTAATACTTACATGCAAAGGTTTCATTGCTCACAGGCTCACTTGTTTCAGCAGTGATTTCCATTGCAAATACTCAGGCTGCCATGAACCAGAACAGAATTGTCACCTGAAAATTTCAGTCTGTGAAGAATGTGAGGAACTGACTGCTCCTGAACAAACCTTGTCTGTCCATTTAGAATGGGATAATCAGCAGTGCTGTTTCTGTACACTGCTCAAAAAAAGAGCCCACTAAATATAAGAAAAATATTTGTAATTGGCCCAGTTTTGAGTTACGAGAAAAATACACATACATGGAGAGGATTTTTTATAGGGGCTTGTGAAGAACTGCTTCAAATTAAAAAGTATATTAACTGATTTAATATTCTTATCCTAACTGAGATTTTGCCTGGAAAAGCTTTTTAATAGGCACAGTGATATCAGATGAGAATTGAAGTGCTTCTGTGTAATATGTTTATTGGCTTTGAATGAAGCACAACTGATGATTTGGTCACAGAAACCTGCCAGAGGGCAGCTTGCTTAAAAAGAAAAGAAACAACTGGTGACTTTTCAAGGTAACAGTGAACCTGAGGGTGCAGTTACACTTCAGCTTAAGCTGATTTAGGTGATCAGTTTTTAGGCAGCAAACTATTCTCAACCTGGACTCTGTAGGGCCGCATTAAGCACTGGCCTTGCTGCTGGGGGCTGCACTGGGAGAAGGGATGGGGTGGGACTGCAGCAGCCCCAGTGTAAAATGGATGAAGGATCTTCCTGACAAGAACAGTGCAGATTAGGGATGCTGAAGGGTTTGTGTTTATGTACATGTTTGATTTTAATTGACCTATTTCACCTTTTATTTCATCTCCAGCTGCACTAGCATAAGCTTGGAGTGAGCAGCAGCTGGTTTTTATGCTGTAGTCTCCAGACAGGTACATGCTACCTTTAATATTTCACCCAGGATTAAAGCATTAATGCATCCATGACTGCTTTAAACCCAAGAAAGAGAAGCTGTAGCCATGCCTTCTGTTAGCTTTGCAGAGCAGAGAGCTGGGCAACAGTTCTGGTGTAACAACCAAAACTGTTTAGATGTTCCCAACTCAAATCTTATTTACTTTTGCCAGAATGCAGCTAGATTTACAGATGTGATCAGTGTGAAAGCAAATATGTTTGCAGTTAGCAGCTGTTAAAACTAAGCTTTAGGCACCTTGGTGCAAGTGGAATGGACAGCTGCATACAAATTTATTCTATCTCAGTAGACCAAATCAGCCTCAAATCAACCAGAGAAAAAGTTGGTTTGGCCCAAACCAGTCCCTGTTTATCTGCAAGACATTGGTCATGCCTTCACAGTGAGAGAAATTCGTTATTCACTGGGCAAAGACAGTGTTGCTGGTCCACAAAGGAAAACCAACTGTTAAGATATGGCAGGTGCTATATTGAGTCATTATGGCAACAATAGGTAATTCCAGGCCAAAGTTTTGTCATGAATAATCTAGTTACAGTTAATCAAAGATTATTGTTACAGCAGAGTGATCTGTGAAGGAGGCCATTAAAGTTGAAGGTGTCTGTTTCCCATCGAAAACAATCCATTTACTTTGATAGAGCAATCAAATATTCTCCATTAAAGGTACATTGCAAATATGTTTTTTTCCAGGTTTCCTGAAGATAGCTTTGTTAGAGATCTTTATGCTAACTGAATGGTTTTATTTGGTGTCCCAATGAATTCCCAGTATAAGCATGAGCTAGCAGCAGTATGTAACCAGCCCTAGCACAGTGGGTGGAATCTGGGCAGTCAGACACACACAGAAATCAGCACTTTTGTGGGAGGAATCTGTTTCCAACTGCTTCA
>JBCJKH010034595.1:4043-26596 GCA_039877255.1 Loriculus beryllinus
TGCATTCCATCCTGGATAACTCCTGAACAAGAACTTTTTTATTTCATTTTTCCTAGCACAGTATATTTTACTGCAATTTCTCTGAACGTCTGCCATTGCTAACCTGGAATTGGAAGTGTGAACGTTTATATCCTTCTTACAACACGGCATCAAATGAATTTGACAATGCTGGCATCCAACCAAAGCACAAGTCTTACTGACAAACTGCACAAACTCCATCTTGTGGTTTGACCCACTGGTTGAACTCATGAAAAGAAAAAAAAAAGAAAGGAAGCCTTAAATTCTTTGAAACATTCTACAAAACTGTGCATTATTCAAAGTTTTAACTCATGTAGGCAGGCTTGCCTCCTTTAAAAACTTTATCCAAACTCAGCGTTTAAAGAGCTATGAAGCGCACAATAACGCTGTGACCATTCCTTTTACTCCTTACTGTATATGTAGTTTTGCATAGCACAAAGAAATAAAAAAAAAAGGTACTTTCCAAAGCTATGCTCCAATGTCGTGTTTACATCTGAATTCATACCTCAGAGCTTTTGTATCTACAGCAAGGATTCTCTACTTGTTAGTAAGATCTTTCCTAGCACCTCTAATTGCAAGATCCATTACATTCCAAGTACTTAAGGGTTTACCCTTACAATACGCCCTTCTATTCCACAGCAGCAAAAGTGTTACCAACTTCCAGATGAAGATCTGAGGAAGAAAATGATTACACGATTTACTCACTGTCACAACAGAATTTTGAAGTGCAGCAAAATTTTACCCTATGCGGAACGACTTCTTTTACTCTAGAATCCTATGCAATAAGAAGAAAAATTAAAAATAGCATGTTAGGAGAGACACCTGGTATGATTAACTCAGCTGCACCTAATGGATTACATTAAAGACTGATGAATTACACAAACAAATGGTTAAACTACTGAATGTGCCATGCTGAGTTTCATTAAAAGGGCACTTGGTTTACAGTAAGTGACAGCTCACTTACTAGAAGCTAGCACAAGAAGCTAGGCTGCTTGTGGTTAACACTGTAAAAGATGAATCACAAAATGGGATACCTATTGGGCTGTACTTTATCTTGTCAGATCATAAAAAGAGGTTCTCTAAAGTCTATCCGAATAGGGGGTTTCTAAGTTACTAGCCCTTTACAAGTGACCTGAACCAGGTGAGGGCAGCCAGGATGAGCTAGACTTGATGTGCCTTGCAGTTTGGGTGCAACTGCATTAGTTCTTGTGCTTCCTGGAACCACTGGGGCAGTCACATACACTAAAGAACTTTGCAGTGATGCTGAATGCAGCTGTTGCTTATCAGACAAGTGAGAAGTATAGAAATCAGAGATCCTCAACTTTATTAGTTCATCCAAGAGAAGGTTACAAAGTGATTCATTCAGTTTTGAGAATACTTGGGAGGAGGGGAGGGTGGGGGTAGAGGGGAAGGACACCAGATGTTTCTTCAAGCTAATAAAAGAAGACACTACAAGATGTTGCCAGTGGATGAGAACAGAAGCTACATAAATTTCAGTGATTTTAACTGATTTTTTTTCACACTTAATGCAAGCCTCATGGTTTATAGAGATTCTTCATAAAGCCTCCAACTGCTGCAATTATTTCATTCATAGCATCTGTTTCCACTAAATACATATGTATATATTTCTATTGCTCAGTGGCTGCACAAAAACCACATTTATACTGTGAAAAGTGAAGTCTAAAGTACACCAGTACCAGAAGAAGAATTAAGAAATGCCAAACAGCTTTTTTATGTATGTTGGTGGCAATGGAGAAATTAAATGCACAACAGTTTTTATGTGAACATGAGGGGTACATAGGAACAGATGGGTTGCCCCATTTATTTGAATCTTTAATTAGCATGAATATCTGGAACTTAAAAAAGTTTACTCAAACTTTTGGGCATGTATCTATTAAAGGTGCTTCAGCCTGTGTTGTGCAAAAAGGGGATTTAGATGCCTGTCATGGTTCTTCCTCAACTTAAAAAAAACCCCAAACACAGAACGTGGGTGCCAGCCCCATGTCCCGCTTACAACGCATCCTGGAGAGATACTTTGTCAACCACATGCTGCAAATCCCCCTTAGTACCTGGGTGGTACATTCTCAGAGGATTTGTCATCTTGTTACTTGTAAGAGCTTTGGAAAAAAAAAAAAAAAAGAAAAGAAAAATAAATGCTCAGAATGTAAGGATAAATAAAACAGAAGCCTCGCATCCTTGAGAATGTGTGACTACTCTGAGTCAGTGTTTTACAGATAAATGAAGGCTAGACTAGTGCTCATGCTGCAATCTGAAAGACAGCAAGTTCTCTCTTTTTTTTTTGGGGTGGGGGGGCAAAGGAATAAAAAAAAAAAAAAAACCAAAAAAAAACCCTACATAGTCCAGTTCTGTTGGCATATGTTGTATAAGTGTCTTTTTTGGTCATATCATACATTATCTGATGTCGCAAGTTTTGTCATCAGCTTGATGTGACAGCACAACATGGCTCTACAGAACCTCAGAGGAGGTGATTGTTTCAGTGTGTTTTGTTTAGAAACACAATCTTTTCCTGGGTTCCAGTCTTTGAAATACTGCCAGGCTAGAGCAGACTCACAGTGCTGCAAAACACAGATATTTTTGCTGAGCTGACAAGAAGATGTTCCTTCTAGACACGCTCTGTAAAGCATGTGGGGCTGTCACATGTGTCTCATTAAACGAACTGACATGCTGAGGTAGCAGCACACACTATTATTTATAGAGCCCTACTGTTTCAGGTATAATGCTAATAAGATAATGCCAAACACTATGCAGCACTCCATACCTTTCAAAGCTGTAAATTTTGGCACCAAATAGATTCATTTGGAGAGAGAAGTGGAAAGGTGAAGTATAATGAATGGATAAAAAAGGAGGCAAACTATTTGTGAAGGTACTATTTTGCAGACCACTGGCCATTCATTACACCAATAAAATGTCCTATTTATCCCATCTAAATTGATGTCTTCTTACCCAATGTCCTTGTAGCACGCTTTGTCCATTGCTGACATCTAGTAGCAAAACCAATCCAATAATTACCAAGGACTCATTTGAAGAGAAGAAGCAAAAGCCATGCACAACTCCTCATTCTCACATAAAAAGCTTCATGGCATGCAGTAATATCAGATGATAGAGTTAAAAGAATACAGAGAAATATCATTGCTTACTATTTCTGATTTATTCGGGTAAATGATAATGCTAGTTCTTCAGTTGTCCAAAGTGGACCACCATATTTCTAACGTACTGGGTTCAGCTGTAACAGTTATTTTTTTATTCCAGAAACAAGGGAGATATCACATAGGATCTAGGTGGGAGAATATCACTGTCAGCTTGCCATGATGTAGTTCTGGAAGGTTTATTATCATTTCTGAGGGCAGGAAGAATTAAAATAATTAAGCAAATGAAAATATCATAAGAAAAATCAATCATATTTTGTCTGAAAACATCTCTCATCTCCCTTTGCACCCTCTAAAGCTGGTTGAAGAACTTTGTCTATTTTTGTAGCTAGCTAAAAGTTGGTAGGTAAGCTTACCTCATTTTACTTCAATACTTTAAACTTCACAGCCTTTGGATCGTTTTGGGGACAGAAAGGGTCTTAGAAAGCTACAAAGATATGTACAATATGCAACTTTCAAAAATAGATAAGAAAGGAGGGAGGAACCTGAAACATTACATACACTATATGCTTCGGCACAGTTCTTCCATCTTTGCATACTTGTCTCTAGACTGTAGTCAGGTATGTCTTTATTTCTAAGTAAAGGAATATCTAAATCAAATGTATCTTTTGTTTTCTATTCCTTTCTGATGTCCTGAGCATCCTCACCACTCACTACAGCTGAGAAGCCTTTCAAGAGCCACTGCATGTACAGTAACAGTTGCTGGCATAACTTGCTCTGATAATACAGAGAAATTCTTCTTTGTGCAGCCAGCACTGTGCCACACTGTACAGTACAAAGGCAGCCATGCCAGATCCTTAATTATATTCCGTGGCTTTTTCTCAAAGGCTTTGAGAAACAACTATATGTCTTATTTATCAAGAGTGCTCCAATTGTTAGCAAGTCAGATCCAAACTTTTTTATGAGCTTGACGTGTTTCTGCTTTCACTGAGTAATGAAACAAGGCCCATTATAGTAGGTCACATATAGGGCTCTGTAAAAGACAACATTACAAGTTTGCAGCTTTTTAGGGAAAAGAATTAAAGAAGCAAAAACAAGTAAGTGCAAGGCACAATGAACATTGTCCAGCTCGTCATTTGGTACTCTGTCACTAAAGCACCAGGGAACAAATTATCATTTTGCTACTGATATTCTGATCTACAGGGCAGACACAGGGTATTTTCATCAGGGGGCATTTATCCTCACTGGATCATAGAATCAGAGAATGGTTTGTGTTGGAAGGGATATTAAAGATCATCTAGTTCCAACTCCCCTCGTATGGGCAGGTATACCTTCCACTAGACTCAAAACCCCATCCAACCTGGCCTTGAACACTGCCAGGGATGGGGCAACCACAGCTTCAATGGGTAATCTGTACCAGTGTCTCACCACCCGAGCAGTAAAGAATTCTTCCTTGTATCTAATCTAAATCTACTTTCATTCAGCTTAAAGCCATTCCCCCCTGTCCTGTCACTACATGTCCTTGTAAAACATCCCTCTTCAGATTTCTTGTAGGCCCCCTTCAGCTATCATAAGACTGCTGTCATTTCACACTGGATCCTCCTTTTCTCCAGGCTGAGCAACCCCAACTCTCTCATCCTGTCTCATATGTAAACCTAATTAGGTCTTGGTGTGTGTCCCACTATATGTGATGTCCTTGGGAACTGTAAAGAGCTTCACAGTAGCAGGCTGCATTTAGATGACTCTTCATCATTTCCAAGGAAGAATCACTTCAGTGCATTAGTAGTAGCATAACAAGATGAAGAACCTCTTGAAACCACCTCCATTACACAGTGTACCATAGCTACTGACAAGGCACATTACCTACATGATATCCGTCTGATCTTTCACTACAGTGATTGAACGTTTGTGAGCTGTTAAGATAGGTGTTGCTCTTTTCATCTGCCACAGTACAGCAATTCTACAGAAATGCTTGGTCTTAATTATATGATTTACAAATATGCTTTCTTTTTAATCACTTTTTGAATTATTTATTTTGTGTACATTCAATCTAATGGGCAAGTACTTTCAAAAGTAAACATATTAACCAGCTCTTGAAAAAAATGTAAAAAAAGATTCTAAATCTGCTTACAGTGCATTAATCAAGTGTCAGAGAAAGCAAATATTGATACGTAATTTAATCTTACAGACTGCCCATTAATACAAGCAAACGGCTTCAGACAGAAGGTTTCTGTATCTGGTCCTTGGTCCAGGATCAAGTATAAAATCCACTGCCATCTAAGGCAGGGAAATATGAGTTTAAGTGTGCCGCTTAAATAATCCGAACTTCTGAGTTGAAAAAATACATCAATAATAGGTTGTAATTAAAGGTGGTGTCACTGAGGATGGAGCAGTGCTTCCTGGTAAAGTGACTTAAGAGGAAACAAAAAAGGAAAAAAAGCAGGCAGTAATGTCAAAAGCAGCCTCCTGGCCAGCACACTAAGCTTGCCCATCCTAGCTGAACATGTTTTTAGGCAGGCTGGTTATGTTTGCAGTGGGCTTTGGGGCAAGACTGTTAATGGCAGGCTGTTCAGCATAACCCCACAAGCTAATCTGAAAGCAGAGCTCAGCAACATTAGCAAAATTAACTGCATTAAGTAACTTCAAAGAACGTGCTGTAGGCAGAGAAATATCAACTTCTACCACAACAGAAATAAAACACTTTAAATATACACTATTCCTGCTAAATGGATCCGGTGCTTTAATGATAGATACATCCTCTCTCTGAGTGACCCTGAAATACAACTGTTCTCTCTACATCTGAGCTTCCACTTCTCTACCATACTGACCCCAGCACAGATACAGTGACTCATGAGAAAGTCTGTTTAGAAGCACAGAAATTTCCCTGCAGCCCTGTAAGACCATGCTGGAGCACATATTCACACTGTGGCCCAAGGAGAATCCACGCTGGAGCAGATGGATATTCCCTGAAAAGAAAGAGCCCACCCTGGAGAGGATTTATTCTGAAAGACTGTTGCCCATAGAGGACCCACACCGGAACAGGGGAACAGCATTTGGAGAAGGAGCAGCAAAGAGGAGCTATCATGGGCTGATGGCAACTGCCTATTCCCTATCTATGAGGTAGAACAGTGGGAATGAAGGAGTGAAGTTGAACATGGGAAAAAGCTCGGAGCTCTGCTCCTGCCTAGTCAGGGCACTTGTCTGATACTCACACTGGTGAATCACTCACTTGCGCAATGATTTGTTACTTCATTGCAAGGTTAAACACAATTTACAACCCTCTGAACTCCTGCCTTATGTAACTCCCAATCGATAAATGGCACACAGTGACTTTTGATGTTTACTTAAAATAATTTTAAATACCTGTTAAATTATTGTGAAGGTCAAGACCAAGGTGCATAAATCTTGCAGTCACAGAGAATGCATGTGCTACACACTAAGAAGCAATAGAGCTATAGGAAATAAATTCACAATGCAATAATGAGAGATTATACAGTTGAGACCAGTATGATTGATGAGCTTTATCATAGCAAAATTGCAAAAGCTCTCCAATTTCTTTTAGAAGAGTATTATAGGTTTCAAAAACTCAGAATTTATTATTCTGATAGACATCATATGGGAGGCATTTCAAGCGTGTTTTAGCATAGTGACAACAGCCTTCATATAAGGACAATATGCATTTCAGAATCAATATGCATTCAGTTTCCTTCATTAGAAGAGCGCTGAATATACACAAATATTAAATATTGAAACAGCAGTACTGGATGTGACTACAAATTAAATACACTTTGCCTTTTCAAATGCCACATCCAGGTGAGGATGAGAATTCTTTACTCTAACTTTGATATTTCTATAGTATGAAGTTCCAAATCTAGGAATAATATTTTCACAGAAACCTCAATTTCTGCAGGAACCACTGTATTTGGTTGCATTGCTAGATAATGCATTTTCCATCAGGTGTATCCACCAGGTCATAACAGGGATTGTCATTATAGTTTATGCCAGAAGGATGTTTTTCTCTACCAGACTCCTCTACAAACTAAAACCTTCCTGTGTCTTACTTCAGAGCTGTTACTTTCCCTTATTGCCGTGATTCCTGCTGGCACTCACTCCATCCCCTAGTGCTGCAGCTAACCAGCGCTGCTTTGGCAGTTGTGTGCTTGTGCAAGGCCAAAAAGTCATCTTCCACATACAGAGATTTTAATCATTTCAGGAACTGAGGGTTCCTGAGAATGTGGAAGGAGAACAAGAAGGCAAAGCTGGCTGCACAGCCCCTTGGATAAACTAGAAGAGCCTTAGGGCTCCTAGAGGCAGTTAAGGCAGCAGAATCTGCCTACACTCTGCTCCTTGTGCTGATAACCTGTATGTCAGAGATCGGGATGTTGCACTGTCTGGAATGAAAAGTCTTAGATCATCACTGCCCACAACACGAGACACATTTCAAACCTGTTCTCTAATTGCACCGTGTCTGCCTCCTGCTTGCCTTCCTTATACTTCACGGACAAACCAGGGTTTACTTTGAAAAAGCATGCAGAAGGCATGCCTCATTAGAGGCTCAAGTCTGCAGCATGCTCAGGGACTTGATGCACAGAACAGGTACTCAGCTGCCTGCAGGTACTCACTGCCTGCAGTGTCATTAAGCTTTGTACAAAGTGCGTTTGTTGTAATCAAATGTGAACCAAAGTTCTGTGCTGTAAATTGGCAGGTTTTTTACCTGCAAACTCTAAACAGAGGCTTTGCAAACTGTGAGCCATAAATGAAGGCTTCCAGAAGTGCTTAGACAAAAAAACCCAAAATTTATTTCAAATGTAACACAAGGTGCAAGCCAGCTCTGGCAGAAAAGAGAATGAAAATAAGAAATCAGGTTCCTGAGGGTATCAAGGCATCTTTCCCATTGGTTCTGAATTTGTGTATTTTACAGTGTCAGAATTTACAGAAAATACACAGAATTGTGTATTTTACAGTGTCACCGCCATCACACTATTGAGGGAACCCAAATAGGGGCTGTTTGCAGAAGTGCTGAACTTGCAAAAACTGTGAATAGCTGAATTTCCTGATTTTCCTTCATGGTTTATTTTGCACCCTGCATTCTTGTAAGGATTTCTGATCATCCATTTACCTATCTGTTTCATTTGATGCTTATAAGGTGCGTCATGTGGGAACTGTAACTATGCAATCTACAATGCTTCTTTAGCCCATGAGATACAATACGCCTGATTATTATCCATTAAAAGGAATCACCACGCAGCGACAGAGGAAATGGCAAGGCAGTAGAAATCAAGAAAAGATTAAAAGTAGGTAGATCTGAAGGGTGAAGGGCACCTGGTCTCCAGTATTTCCACACTGTTGTTTTAAAATGTGTGTAGCTTGATCATAATTAGAAGCGTGAGATGTCAGTTTTGATTCTGGCTTGTTTTGATGGCTGCCAACTATACCAAATATGTTTTTAAAATGGAAAACAAGAGAGAGTGATCATTAGTGGTTCATTCACTGACACTGGATGTCATTAAATAATTAGTATTTTCCGGTCTGCAGATCTGCAGCATTGACATCTCCATTATTCTATGTGCAGTAAGAAAATCTCAATAAGATACTGTTTGCAAGAACATAAGTTTATAGCAAAGCCTCTTCTAGATCTGCTCTCCTGATAACATGCACCTGAGATGATACAACTGCATCATGCTGCATTGCAAAGCAGTATCAGTTCATTAACAGGCAGTACTTTCCAAATGCCTGAATCTTCTTTTAAAGGTTGTTTTGGTCCTTAGTAACAAAATGCTAGAATCTAGTACGAAATAAAAATTGAGCTACATTTCTGCCCTAGAGCTGAATTTGTATTTTTCTTGGTTTTTAAAGAGAGATCTTAATGAATTTTCTATTTTCCTCATGATATTATTGTTTATCATTCTGTGATCTTTATTTAAGGATGATATAATAATATATTAATACTTTAGAAATACATTTAGAAATGGACAATAGGGGCCTATCTAAAATGCGTCTAAGCTGATTCCTAATGAACTGTGTTGTTATTTTCACCATATTAAGAAATGAAACTGAAATGCCTAAAAGAAACTGATGATGTTATTTCATTCCTACATGCTACAGACGTTAATTAGGATTCAGCCTATGTCCAGTTTTGAGGTTTTTTTGGGGAGGGGAGGGGAGGGAGGATCAGCATCTTGGAATTAGTGGCAAGGTTGTTAACTGCCTTTAATTAGCAAATTGACTTTATATTCTCTGGCATTTTCTCCACCTATTTGTTCCATGCTTAATTCAATGGAAATTAATTTGAAAGTGATAGAAGGTAAGGTGTCAATTTTTGGTTGCATTCAATTGTGACTTTTCTCTTTTTAAAGGAGGAAACAGTAACTGTCTGTCTCCATACACGCATTTCTTACCTTGACTAAATCAGAAAGACCATATCTGTCATTGCGTTCCTGGTTCCCCACTTCGTGGCTTCCTGGTCATCCCCCTATGCAGTTTTGCAGAAAGGAAACTCTCTTCCTATCCTACGCATAGAAGCCCACAGCAGTTCTTAGCCACCCACATTAGGCTGACAAACAGCACAAGCATTAATTACTGTCTAAATCCATTTATGTGCTAAATCTGGCTGCTTTCTGTCTTTGGAGAAAATTACATGCAAAATCTATAAGTTCGGGAAAAATGGCTATAAAAATACAATTTTTTAAGTGGAAGGAAAGTAAATTCCTTATGCTGCTCAGGTAGTTTTGGATTTGTTGCCTGTTTCCATATGAGATATTTCCTTCTCAATAACTTAAGTCTCAGAAATTATTGTTAGTCAGTGTAAGCCTAAAAGTGTGATGCATTAATCTTTATATATGTTCCTTTCTATTGCCTCTTGCTTTATTTATGGAAATAATTTTGCTGCAGTAATACCATAAGCTATACAACTTGTTTTCATGAAGAACTGAAGTTTAAAAAAAATAACTCAAAATAAAACTAGATATGAAATATAATTTGAAAAGCCTCACATAACAATTACAAATATTTATTACCTGCAGTAAATATTGCCCTGGCTTCTGTGTAGGTGAAGATTTTTAATACTGCTACAAGCCAGTATTTATATCTCTTCTCTATCATTTAGGAGCTTAAAACCACTCAAGTGCCTCCTCTTTACTTCAAGGATTCACAGGCCACCTGTATCTTTTAACACATCATCCATCTAAACAATAGATTTACATCTCTGAAAGTAAACTTAGACTTACCTGGGAGAGCCTTGCTCACAGCACAGATAGCAGCTTTTTTTTTTTCTTCTGATAGAAAAATAAAATATCTCAATTTGTTTGTTGCAAAAGTAACTAAATCTCATCCTAACAGTAGCAAAATATAATATGAAAACCCATCATTTGCCTCTCGTATCTCATCAGCAATTCTCAAACCTGTTTGATTCTTTAAGATTCACGGTGTGCTCCAAGCCCATATACAGGGGAGACAGACACTTAACTTCAAAGAAAGCCATCAGAGAAATAAACACTGTAGACATCATAGTGTTTACAGAGCTTGGTCCATGAATTAAATAGAGAAGAGAACAAAATGTGTGCAAATAAACTGAGCTTGATTTACATCTGAATCTCTGGAGTTAGATATGCAAATAGCCATCTTTATGCGTTAATGTTGCACCTGCAGGTATAATCAGAAGCACTGTTTCAGGTGTGCAATACCTTTGCCTTTGCATGAATGTGTTATTTTAATTTAAAGAAAACCTCTAAAACCTGTGAAAGGCTTGATGCTGGGGTACTGAAGAGACGGGGAGGGGTTAAGAAACTGTGATAGTTGTCATCTGGAAACCTCCCTGTAAACTTTTCTCATTATCTGTCATCCTGTGGAGCATTTTCAAGCCTGTTATTATGTTCCCATCCATGCTCCTAGCAATCACATGAGGTAAGTATTGCTGTAACAGTGCAGTAGAAACACCATTTGTATCTCTAATTGGCATATTATGCACATGATGTATGACATCAAAAATATATCAGGGTATTTTGCAGATACTTCAGGATTGAAATGCTCTTACAGTAAGAGAATACTTTTAACCATTAGACTTACAGATGCTGAAGAATTGTGCACCTGCTTGACTTACTTAAGCAAGTGGACGCCACCATCGGCAGTGTTTTGTGCTCACAGGACTGTATGTAAATATTTGAAACATCTGTGGTGTAAATGAGATTCCCTTATTCCTCAGCCTTGCCTATCTACACTAAAAGGGCAGATGATATTCTCAGAATCAGTTCAGTCAACTGCCTATTAAAATATCATTTCCATTAGTGAAACCCTGCAAAACTTGCATTTTCTGATTTTCTTTTGAAAATAATGCAAAAAAGGTGAAAAAGAATAAAGCACGTATGTTGAGGTAATAGTGACCCAAATCTGATCCATACCCAGTGTTTATGAATAGAATTATGAACAGCTTCAATTCATATTTTTTCACAAATAAGTTTAAGCTTCAGTGTGATTGATTAGAAACATGTTTCACTGGCCCCAGTCACTATCTAAACATGCTCATTTCAGCAGCAGCATCACGCAAATTAATTAGTTTTAAAAATGCCTGGTAAACAACTCCAAATACTTCTAGACCTCTTAGTAAATTGGTTTATCATTTCAGGGTTTTACTCTTCAGTAACCTTGCCAAATATTTTACAAGTTTACTTTTCAGTTAAAGGTTTAGCACTTCTTGTTCTGTGTAATACATAAGCCTGCTAGTCTCAGTTTGTGTCATGAAATGATAGCTAAATATTTGATAGGTACCCAGAGAAGATGTGGAAGGTCTATTTTTGCAGGATTTTAAGAACAGGTTAGACAAAGACCAGGAAAGGATGCTGCATTTGCAGGAGCTGAACAGCTGAACTGGGTGTTGCTTCCCTGTTAACCTGCAGACTGCTGATGGTTTGTGATCATGGTAATAAAAAGACATCACCAGTTGAATCAACAATTCTTACTTCCACAAGCAAAAAATACTTTAAATGGAAGAAAATTAAAGTAAGAAATGTGTGCTTCCAGTCCAGCTAGCTTTCCAGATGACTGTAGAAGCATTGCGGATGACTGTCTGTTAAGTCTGAGGTTAAACAAGCGTTTCTCATACCCCTGTGCAAGAACTATGAGCGTTAAGCACACCATTCCAGCTGGCATGAAGAAGCATCTTTCAAAGACGAGTGCTGGAATATACACTGGAGTTGTAGGGGTAGGAGTTTTCATTTTAGTAAGCTGAAGAAAGAGTGCTAAATATATCCCAATTCGTGTAGCTGCTCACAGACCCTCACCTTGCACCTGACAAAACTCAGCAGAGGAAATGCATTTTTTAATGCAAAGCATTTAAATGTAAACCTGCCAACCAGGAATGCAGTCCTGCAGCTGGGTTAATCCTCTCCTGTACCTTGCTTGCTACCTGCCATGACTTCCACAAAACTGGACACACTTTTTCTCCTGACCTCTGCTTCCTTTCTTTGTACCCAGTATCCAGCAGACCCTGTCTGCCACTTCAGTGTCCAAGGAAAGAAATCAGCCTGTTTTCTCCAACTGCTTTTTGCACCAGGCCAGGAATACAATATGCAACAGATTGCAAACAAACTACCTAACAGTCACTGAGGGTATGTGTGTCTTCACGAGAGTCTGAACAGGCATCACTTTACCATAAGCCCATAAAAATAGAAACAACAGATGATTTGATGTTTAAAATTCTTTACTGAATATTTGTTTTATTTATTTCATTCTATCAAATTTGAAACTATTTTATTTTGGTTAGCACAGCTCCTTGCATGATTGTGTTCTGCTGCTTAGAGAGGATCAATTCCTACATACTACAGTCATGTAAATAGTAATTAATGACTTGAACAGTTTGTGCTCATCTTTGTAGTGCATTTGGGCTATACAAACGTTTTTACAAATACTGGCAGCTGGCAAACTACTGGTAAATAATGAATAATCCAACTTAGTTAATAACAGAAAATCAAACACATTGGTTTTATTACAAATCAGCTGTTGGTACTTTCAGAAAGCAGTATCTTTCCCCATATTGCTAATTACTTCAGAACATCAAAGGCTTTGAGCACTCTAAATTTCATATCTTAATTACTCAAATGAAGAGAGATTTGCATTTCAGGTAGACAGACCCACTGGAATGAGACTGCTGTTACCATTTTATTTTTGACACCTAATTACAAGTAAGTACTTCAGGTCAGATGACTGGTCTGTTGACACAGCAGAAGGGCAGTAAAATAAGGTCAAAGTCAGCTGAAAGCCCTACTTGAAAGCCCCCACATCTTGGCATAATTTAGAGTTTTAGATATGCCTCCAATAATGGTAAGGAAGCAATTACGCTAAGCAAAGATTTTGGCATTTCAGCAGCACCCAAGCCACTCCATCTTCTCCCCATGCACTGCTTGTTCCCTGAATTAGGTCTTGTCACACTGCTAGGCTGTTCTGCTCAGCTGCATGCATGCACAAAAGCTCTGCAAGCGCAGGGCTCTGCTTAATAATAAGGAAACAAATATGAGACAAGAAATGTTTTCCTGGGTCATTTTGGTCAGGAAATCATCGTAGAACAGACAGCTGGGTTAAAGTATCTATGCCACCCTATATTTTCCATTTTTAACATAGGGAGTGTGCATATTCTCCTAACTAAGGAAAAAAATAAAAAGGATGGTTCCAAAGGCAACTTGCAGCCAAATTACATTTAAAAATTGAGCCCACCCATTGTGTTTAGAGGCACTGCCTTCTAAGGATTAGCTACAATTTCATTTGCACGCTGCAAAATGACAGCCAGCATCCACAGCATGCAAAGTTGCTTCATCTTCCTCTTTAGATGGCAATAACTAGATCCAGTGGTTAAGCAATGGAAGTTCATTCAAAAGCAACATCTGTTTGCACTTCAGACTTCAAATCACACTGTTGTGTTTGCTTTTCATCAACACTTTAGTTGTGAAGAGCAGTGGTGTTTTGCATAATATTTAAGAATTTGCTTATGTAAAACACAGAATAATTACTTGTAAGATTTTAAAGAAAAGAATCCCATATTAAGTCACATTTTCTACATTCTTATCTGGATATTCTTCCTCTCCTTGTCTCTTTCTGAGCTTTTGTTAAACCACATGTGCTTCTTTGCATATGAAAAGCGTTATTTCTGCAAAACTACCCTTCTTCAGTTCTTTTGGTTTGTGCTGATGCGTGGTACGCTGGTTTCATTGACTTCTACTACACCACACTATGGTGTTGATCAAATGATCTATGCTCTTGTGATAATTAGATCCTACAGATTTTGCTTGCTGACTAAAAGACAACTTTTGAGAGTACCATTAGATAATTCACAAGTCCTTATGGCCCAGACTACACAGATTGATATAGTTGCAGGGAGTTTAAAGGAGCTGTGAAAATTATACCAGCTGTGGGTCAGGACAGCAACCTCTCATTTCCACCAAGAATACTGAGGTCAGAGTAGAGAAGGTGCAGAAAGTACAGTGAAGGTGGTTCAGAAGAAATTTATAACTGTAACCTGCAGTGGTGGTCTGCGTGATCCCTCATGCAGCTTTGCTCATTTCTTTGAAGTCCTTCTTAAGGGAAATGCTGAAGTAAGGAAGGACAAAACTATAAAAGAAGAAAATAAATTTCGAATTATAACCATTTTTAAAAGTTCTTGAGGCTTCAACCAGGATTTCCAAAGGTGACTGGTGAATTTACGTTTCTCGTCGGCAACACAGCAAAAGGCCCTGATCTTCAGAAAAGTGCTGAAGCAACCAGAATATTTAATATGCTCCTGTACAGTCTTGCAAAACCCTGCCACTCTTCACATAAAAGGGAAAAACTTAAAAATATCTATTTCATTCGAATTATACACTCTTCTTTATCTATTTGAGGCTTTCTGATTGTTTTATGAGGTGATGACAGGCGACAGAGAAGGTAGGTGGTGTAGAACCTCCTTTGTTCACAGCTGTGTGAACAAAAGGAGACCAAATAACAACAACAACAAAAGGTGTATATTTCACCCTGCAGGTTTACTGAGTGGAGGTATTCCCTTTCCTATATTTTTTTTATAGTGGAGGTTGGATATGACTTTGGGATATTAGGGATTTAATAGTTTTCTTTCTGAGACCACATCATCAAGAACTGGCTGATGAGAGCCAAGGAACTATAGAAAACATGTATCCCCTCAGAGAATTATGCGAGTTTCATCAAATTATCCTTTCCTTTGAAAATCTTGGGTCAAAGACTACCTTGCTCAGAAGAGTTCAGGGTAAGAACTGGCCAGATAAACTGCTGTGCCTGCTTACCTCATCCTAAGTAAAAACAAAACAAAACAAACCAGTATATATATTGAAATTAAAACAAAAATAAAATAAATCAAGATTGCAGTTCACATTCACTGACATTGAAAGAAAAAAAGAAAAACACCAAACCAAAACCAACTTCCCACACGCTTCCTCCCCCACCCCATATTTCTATTATTAAATGGTGACCTGTTAGGGAAGCAAACAGAGCCCAAGAAGGGGGTATGGGTGTAAAAAATATTTCAAATAAGATGCTTATCAAGCCCTTCTCTTCTAACTGCCCCACGTTGCCTTTTCAGGGGAAGAGCTCAGCATAGAAACTGGTGCTTAATTAGGTTAAATTTTTGCTTTGCTCTTGCAGTTCACCTTTAAAAGTTGAGAGCCATTGCTTTTCATCAGGTGTGTCAGAAGATGCTGGAAACAGCGCTCTGTGCAGTGTGCTGCAGATGCTTCCTCAGAGTCAGCAACTGTGCAGCTATCTCTCCAATCCCACGTCCCGGGGGAGTTCTCAAGGACAGGAGGTCTATTTTTCTCTTTACAGTGTTCATATCCATCCTAATTAGTTTGAACCAGGCTATATGGATTAACAAGATCCCCTCAGTAAGCGGCTTTGCGGAAAGGGTGACCTCCCACCCTCCTGAGTTGTATGTGTGTGAGCTCAGTTGCAGATATTTGGAGCAGTGTACATGGCCAACCTGCATTCAGAAATGGCACAGGAGACCACTATAATATTTTCCCTTTAATCTCTAGAAACCAGACACTGAATTTTTCCCTTACAGAATTTTATACCAGTATAAATGCCACCAAAGTTGACAAAAAAAACCCAAAACTCTGCTATCTACAGGCCTGACAGGTCCCTGAATTTACCCCCTCTGAACTCCAAGGTTTTGATTTGTTGCTTGTAATACTCAAATTATCCAGCCTTCTCCTTTCCCTGTTTAGGCTACCGCATTTAACACAGTGCTATTAATCATACAAAATACTATTGACTTTTTTTCTGTTGTAATCATTGATTTCTGCCTATCTTCTAGAGGTTTTGACTGCCTTTGTAAGAGGGCTATGCTGCTGTGGCAGAAACTAGATTTGTTTTTATAAGATATCAAAACACAAATGCAGGAAAAGTTGGAAGACGTAGGTCTGCAAAGATCTCCAGTGACAGTACATTGGAAAACTTGATAAAGCTGGGTGTGAAGTAGTGTTGTTGGAAGCTGATAAGGACTAAATACGAAGACAAATAAAACACAAAGTGGAACTGTTAAATAGAACATACTCATAGTTCACAAAAATGGTGAGATTTGAAGGACATTACAACCATGGCCCTGAAGTGAGTTCAGACTTTGGTCTTCCACCATGATTTCTACTTAGTGCTAAGATCAATGGGATTTTAACTTGATTGTTTTAGAAGTTTCCCATAACAAAAAATGCTGAGTTCTCACTATGCAGATGATTTTACTGTCCTGGCTATTCTGGAGAATATATTTTCCAAGGGCAGATTTTGCTTTCCATTACCAGTCAGGGTAATTCCAAGATGCAAGAAAATGACCCTGAATTGACAGCAGTGGCAGTCAGATCATGGTATCTTGCCTGAAGGTCACTGCCTTCAGGAAATTTTCTTTGGTTTGTAACAATTTCTATTTTGAACTGTCATTCAATTTTATCAAGTATTTAAAAAAATAAACAAACCCAGCCTTTATCCTTCCCTTTATTGTTGAAGTTTCTACTCCTAATTCTGCCACCAAGTCCTCTTTATGCTTTTTAGTAAAGGTACTTAAGTTACAGGAACATGATTCTTACCTACTTTTGTTTAAGTAATGTGTGAGTCAAAGCCTACTGAAGACAGAAAAGTCCTCTTTTTGAGAAAGTGTATAAAAATTTTATTTCCACAAAATACTGTACATACCATGTAAGTTCACACTGTATTTCCCAGCACTCTTACCCCACCACAGTGGACTGTAATCACATCTGCCTATTATACCAGACATAATTGCATGTTTATCTCCACTTTAACTGTCCTCTCCTGAATCTCATCTAATCTGTTAATTTCAGGTTGTGATGTGAAGCCTCAAACTGCACACATTTCTCCCTGCACTCTTACCTTTTACTCAGAAAGAAGAAAAAGTTATTTATTTCAGTTCCTCATTCTTATCCTTAGCAGGCCAGGCTAAACTGCATCAGGTATATTTACTTTTGTAGAAGGTTTAGCCACATGCAGAAACTCATATACAGTATTACATCTGTTTCACAGATATTATTCCCCAGTACACTAAGGATGGCAGAGGTAGAAAAATGTTATTTCTTTATAAGACAACTCATTATTTATTTTTTTTTTACCTTTTTGCAACATAACTGTAGAGTCTTTTAACCCTTTCACTCAATATACCTCTCACTAAATACACTGCACTGCCATCATCCACTGTTATTTCTTCTAAACCAACAATTCAGTTGTTAAATATTAATTCTCTTTTAGCAGTCTAAACCAGATAGTCACCCATGGTCGCTTCTGTAGTATTTTACAAGTACTACTTCACCAGATCAACACATAAGTCATTTAAGAGTGTAAAGTAATATTGCAAGTAGTTCCTGACAGGAGGTTTTGGGGAGTATCCTAAACTACCCATTGTCACTGAACGCAATTACAACAAAACATGTCAAGAGATACTTGGTCAGCCTTAGTTTTAAAGAATTTGAAACTAATATCCCCTCTGCTTTCCCAGAAGATGTTATTTTACAATGCAAGACAAGAACTTCAAGTGATACATTCATGACAGCAGGCTACAGCATTGATGGGAAGGTGGTATACAAAACCAGTGCGAAATCTGAGTCATACACACTTTTTTTCCTCCTTGAGAAATACCACCCATTTCAGAAGATGCTATGAAAAATAAGCAATACAATGATGCTTAATTCACAAAATGTCCTAGGAACCATGCCTGGAGGTACCATGGAAGAAAAATTAAATTTGTTCCTCAGAATACAAGAACCAACCAAGCTGTAATCACAGCATGTCTTAGATCATACATTCCAAGATAATTTCTGATACATTGACAATGTGGCGGCTCCAGCACTGCTAAGCTGGTGGGAATCTCAACAAGAATTCTTTCATAGAAAGTGTATGTTTGTACATGCATACATGTATATCTGTCTACTCACGTAAGACAAAAGAGGAGTTTGAAGAAAGGATATTAAAGAACATTTACTTATTATTCACATTATCAAGATAATATTTAAAGACAAAAATATACAGCTGTTATACACTAGACATCAGAAAAAAACCAAAAACTGTTCATTGCTTTGAGAAGGTCATTGAAATCCTTGCTTTGAGCGTCTACTTTCAGACCAAGCTACCTTATTATTCTTTATGGCTGGGGGTAGCCAGCAAAACCCCCACTGAGGGCTCTGGCACAAGAGCCTTACACCATGAGAATGCTGCAATAACTTTGACCACTACTTAAAAATATATATTTATGTCTTAGCAATTTCTTACATGCTGAAGCAGCTTTTACATGTTGTAACTTAGGTATTGCAACAAGTTTGCAGGATGTTTACAGTTACCTCTGCCATGATATGCTGCCACTGTATGTCATCATCAAGACAAGATAATAAAGAAAAACTGTATGAAGGTCTTTAAAATTCTGTTGAATTCTGTGAAAATGGCCCATGCTATCCTGGAGGTTAAAGCCACCCTGGAGTTAATAACCTTGGATTTTACCTTTAGCTAAACAGCAACACAAGAAACCCCTCATAACTCTGCCTTTCATTCCCATTGCTTAATTTTAGATTTTATTTTAAATGTTTGCCTGTATTATATAGTTCTAAGTATAAACTACCATGTTGCATATATGCTTATTTATGCTATTGAATGTTGTCTGACAGAGCTGATTGAAATCAAATACACTATAAATTTTAAATGTCTATATTTACAGTGACTGTTAAGGTGTTCGCATTATACAGAAGAAATAATAGAAATCATAAACCACATTTTAAAAGTCATGATACTTTTAACCACAGAAGGTGTCTGATCCATAAGAGAATAAAACTCCACTATTAAGTGTGAAAGACTAAATGGTCTTGTTTTTTAAAGATCTAATATTGCTTTCAGTGAAGTCACATATCTATTGGCTTTAAAGATTATTTGACTGGAGACTTCCTTGGGTACTGCAAAAAGTAAAAAAAAACCATAAACACAAACACTTTGAAGGCTGAAAACCAGGTCAAGTCCCCCAGTTATTTTCTTCTGTATCTCATGTACACATCTTTTTTTTTCCAATTGTTGTGGAAAGGATTTAAAATATGCATCCAATAATTATGAAGCACATACATTATGCAATGCAAACTCTACTCCTTCCTATCACAGACTTCATGCTAAATTAATATCAAACATGCACACAAAACAAAAGCAAACCACCACCCCCTCCTAAAAAAATACAACACCGAACCCATAACAAAACATTTAGTACGAAGTTTTGTGATGAAAGATTTCTTCAGAAGATACTGCACACAGATTTCCTAACCACCACAAATGTAGCTCTAAAATTAATTTCAATCCATGGACCAGGAAAGACAAGACAATAGTAAAGTTCAACACTCTCAAAGTCATGTGAAATCCAGCAAACATTTATATTCCTGAACATAAAGCTCAAGCTAGTCCTGTCCTTCCAGGTACCTGAGTAACCATACTAGACCCTGAGGAAACCCATTCACCTCTTCTGAAACTATGCTTTGCTGCAAGCTCAAGGATCTGCACAACCAAATATGACTTTGTGCTCTTGAAACTTTTGGTTTCCTGTATATAAGGCACAGCTAGTCCTGACTCTGAAGACCCAGGAAAATCATTCTAGCTTCTAGGGTGCTTATGCCTATCAGTGCTAGTCATGAGTATAATCTTATTAAACTCTAATAAGAGTTTAATTAGATACCAGCTCTATTAAGGAGCTGAAATCACAAAGGGGGTCTTATTCTCCCTGTTCAATGAAATAAATGAAATATCAAATTTAGAAGCTATTGTGCATTTCTCATCTGAAAGCCTCATTAACCCATCAAATTGCTCAGTAACACTCCAAACTACAATAAGAGAGACATGCATCCTGGTAGAAGCCATCTTTCTGTCATATTTCCAGAAATCAACCTTAGTAACATCACTTTCAGCTTACTGGTGTATTCATTAGAAGAATTAAACAAGACCAGCATCCCTAGCACGGTTCAAGTGGTTGATGCAGGTTTATAAGTAGTGAAAAGTGAAGCCATGGGAAGAAGCATCTCTTGTTTTTTAATTAGGTGAAAATGACAGATGTAAAATATCTTGGTGCATTTCCAGGTCTTTGGGGGCTTAATTGGAAGGCCACCCACTTTAATGATTTCCTGCTGTAATTGCACAAAAAGGAGTTTCCTCCTTATTAATTTACATCTCTTTCTTGTCCCACTTTTTTAGTGAGATGATTTAGCACCAGTGTCCACTGAATAAAAAAGAGGCCTGATTAATGTGCAGCAGCTGACGTTAGAGCATATACATACATGTTAGTGATTGAAGAGCCTGGTGTAATTGGATCAGAAATTGGATAAAATAATGAAAAATTTAACACAGCCTTTGTCTTTATATGTTACAGTGGGATAGCTGGGAGGTCAGCAAGTAGGAAACAACTAGTGGCATTTTACATTCTTTTCTGGTAAAAATTTGTTTAACACAGGCCCATGATTAAAAAGAATGTAGTATCCCACTGCGACGCAGAGGTACAAGAGAGGGAATAATAAATTGGTGGCATTGACAAGGTGTCATTTGTTATCTGCTTTAAAATGTCAGGTCATGTCATTGCACTGAAAAAATTTTCTCTCTTGATGTATTTCTTACAAAGCAAGTTCAATGTTTGGCACTTTTCAATTTCAATAAAAGAAAACAGCTTTTAATCTGGAAAGCACAGTAACCAACAGGAAAATAAGGTCAATTCAAGGCTCCTATCTGAACATTTTTTCACAAACCTCTTGAAAAAGCCTGTTCTAAGTGGCTTAGTTCATCATGGAGCCTTATTCTTCCTCTTTGAGCACCAGCTGGCTCTTTGCCCTTTTCTTTTCCCTCTTTTTTAAAAAAATTAAGTATGTATCTATGATTTCAGTAGCAAAAAGTAAAAAAAAGAAATATTAATTTCTGTAGAACTTCAGTGTTGTGATAAATAAATCATATTTTCAATCATGGAACTTATTAAGGAAATATTTCCCAGGCTGACATTAACTTCATGCTGGAAACACATGTTAGGAATTAAAGTTAGTTATGAAATTCTGTAAATGAAAAAAATCCATTAAAATAAGCAGACATCTTATAGGAGAAGAGAGTGGCTATTGTGTTTATGGTTTTTGCATTAGTAGAGAATATCCAGAGATGAGTGAAATCCTCATTGCAAAAGTTTTTTTTCCCCACAAATCTGTCAGAAACATGGAAGCTGGAAAGGTGGGGAGTAAGCTGATAGTGACAGAACAGAATGCAATTTCAAATTCAATCACAAATTTTACTCACAGGATGCATTTGTGAAAAAGAAAATTAAGACAAAGGTTATGGAAAAAACTGAAGGTTGCTCTTACAAAGTGCTCACATAGACAATTCCCAATGAACCTGAGGATTAGTTACTTCTTGAACCTACTACTCTCCAAAGAGTACTCTATGTTATTGTTTGAGACATACACCATGAACAAAAGGAATACAACAGGGCTGAGAATCAGCAGCAGCAGATTAAAACCTAACTCATTTCTCATTTGATGTTTTTATGGGTAGTTCTAGACAGAAAAAAAACATGGTTCCTGATTTGTCTGGACCTTGAGGGAGATATGAAAAAGGAGAGAATGCACCATGTGTACTTAAAGGCAGATTTGGAGCAGTGGATGACTGTTTTACTGGGGCTGTTGGAGGTATGGCTGTTGCCAGAGCAGTATTAACTGAGTAAGCATTTAGAAAGTGCTGTTGAATTTGAGCCTATGTGCAAATCTGCCTTTTGTATGTTTTTTCTTCTCCTTCATTTGTTTGCACAGCCCTCAACTTCAGGGCAACATCACTGTGCAAGGCTTTAAACCAGCCTTCACAAACTCAGCAACAATGTTTGCACCAGTTAAAGGGTGTGTTTCCCAAAACCAAAAAGGACAGACTATGAAGATCCCTGGCTTGACAAGA